>MU794985.1:0-106669 GCA_027886305.1 Lentinula aff. lateritia | reverse complement strand
GATCCGGGTCGAGGATATCAGGGACAAACCATTCTTTGGCTGACCCACTGAGATAAGAAAGAGTATAGTTCACCTTCCGTTGGTCGGTGAAATACTTTTGACGGTCATTGAAGACCAGGGCGAGATTGACGAAGAACGTCTTGAGTTTTCGGGGGTCCGAACCATTGAATACCTCTGGCTCCTTGACCTTGCTCTTGGATTCAGAGCTGTCAGAGGGACGGCCGAGGGCGGCGAAAACGGTACCGAGGGTTTCAATGGAACCCTTGAACCCCGAGAGAAGTTCCAACATAGCACGTTGCTCGTTGGGGATGTCAGGAGAGTTTGGGGAATGAGGCCCACCAGGTCCGCCAGGACCACCAGGACCACCAGGACCACTGGGGTCACCAGGCTCACCACGCGGTAAACCGCCGGA
Organism: Lentinula aff. lateritia; assembly: GCA_027886305.1. Lineage (NCBI taxonomy): Eukaryota > Fungi > Basidiomycota > Agaricomycetes > Agaricales > Omphalotaceae > Lentinula > Lentinula aff. lateritia. The sequence goes on along the minus strand of MU794985.1, from coordinate 106,257 downwards.
GTCGTCATCCAGATCGTCGTGATTATTGTCGGCACCTGGATTGTCGGGGTCGACAGGAGGGTCTTGATCATCATGATTGCCAGTGTCCAAATCGAAGTGAGGAGGCGGGTCACGAGGAGATTCTGAAGCAGCTCGACGTTGAGGTTGTTTACCCGTACGGCGAGCTATGGCTTGGAGTATTGGAGAATCAATTCGAGTTGTAGACCGGCCCCGAGCCGGAGCGACCACGGGGGGTTGTCCACAGCGAGGGGTCAAAACTTGGACAGGTTGTCCATCACCGGTATACAGAGTGCTGTACTTGAATTGCTGATCTTCTTCCATAGCTTCAGGAAGAGTCGACGTAGTAGGGACTGTAGCTGGACCGAAACTGTGATTACGGCGACGTGGTTGACCGATGGCAGAGATGGATTTGGAGAAAGGGGCGAAGGATTGGGCTGTGGTGAAGAAAGTGTTTTCTTTGGAGTTAGCTCTAGATTGAGCTCGGGTTTTCGGAGGCATAAAAAGTGATATGTCAGTACGACGTTAACGGATTGAGTTTAATTATACTGTTAAGTTCATGTACACCGTGTAACCGTGCCAGAGGTCACAGGTGTCTAAGAGCAGAAGAACGAGTGGGACAGTAGTGAAGTTATTAACAACACCGCCGTTACGCCGTTAGTCCCCGGAGATCGAGAGTGTAGAAGGGAGGAGCTAGTAGCAGCCAAGTCGGAGCGGCGGTAACGCCGGTGACGAGGAGCGAACCAAAGAACGTCTAAGTCCTAAGGTTATAGTAGAGAGTACTTCAAGGCGATGAGCCTGAAGACTTAGGAGAGCACAGAGTTAAGGAGGGAATCTAAGTCGATAATTAAACTGAGGAACTACAGTAGTGTACAGGCAGTATTTATATCTACCGAGCGGCGCAACGGTGCGGAGCGCCAGACTAACTACTAGGAGCTATACATGTAGTCCTGCAGGGTAAAGTAAAAGACAATAAGGAGAGACTAGAATGAAAGGGTATGTGTAGCAAGAAAGAACAATAAGGAAGAGATTACAATAAATGCAGATCTTCGGAGTACCGAGCGGCGGAATGGAGGCCCGAGGCATGGGCTTGACACAACCTCTTCGAATAAACCTTGTGGGAAATGTTGTACATTGAGATGGAGGAGTCCAACAAACAGTAAAGACATCTTCTGAAAGTGAATAATGTTATCCATCTTGGGGACATTATTGGGCCAGTCTTGTAAAAATGTAAAACCAGACTGTTGACTTAACGCACTCGGGAAGGGCATGGTTGATTTTTCAAATTTGATGATTTGTTAACGGTTTATTGCCGGTCTGTTGGATATTTGATTCAGCTTTCTCACACCATGAGTTTTAATGCTTATATGCATGCAGTAGGAGTGTTTTTGTGGCCTTCAAACTCTTAAGTAGATACACTGTCATCTTTTGCCTTCTAGTTACCTCAGGGATGATGAATATCCCCCTCTGAGTATTCATGTCTCCACTCAATTTATCTCAATTTACAATTTTTGAAGGAATTCATGCCTCTATCCTCAATTTATGGGGGTCATGCAGTCCTACTTGGGGTGTGATACAGAGTGCCTGTTACTTGAGCTCAGAGCTCATATGGTACACTCCAGCATAAGCATTTCTTCTAAGAAGAACAAGCAAGCTCAAAGAACTTGAATATCTATTAAGACTAAATAACATCTGCAAAACCTGGATGTTCACAAGAGCAATGGAGGCACTGTCCAGCTCCCAGCAATTCTTCAGTGCTGCTGGGAGCACTTTCCCAGCTGGATAGTGCTGTCAGCTGCTTTCTGTTGAGGGATACTCTGTGTGCTCAAGCCCATTCTGTATGTACCTGAGACTTCTCCTTGTATGTAAAGTTACAAGACAACATTATTACATTATACTATACAGTACCTAGGTAGACAACAATGGAATGCCTCTTGAGCACCTAAGTTACTTGACTGAGTTAAACCTTGACACTTTCGAGCTCTTAGCCAACCTGAAGAATACAGATTTTACAGATGAAGAGTTCAAAAACACAGAGAGCTATTGTACCAAATCCTCTAGCTCATGTAAAGAATAGGGTACAGCATCTTGTATTATCAATAGTTGGAATAAATGCATAAAGGGAAATGCATTGAAGGTTGGACATCTATAAAACCTGTATTTTCAGCTAAGAGCTCAAAAGCAGCTGACAGCACTGTCCATCTGGGAAAGTGCTCCCAGCAGTACTGAAAAACTGCTGGGAGTGCTTTCAGTGCTGGACAGCACTCTCCAGCTAGTATCCTTGCTCTTGCAAACATCCAGGTTTTGCAGATGGAGGACACTGTGACATTCAATGGGCAATGATGCAATAATAGGCTATCAGTTTCACTGTGCCTTCTCCCAAGTGTGCTACCTGAGGAATTTATCATTCCTGAGGTACTTAGAAGGCAGAAAAATGACAGTGTATTCACTGAAGAGTTTGAAGGCCACAAAAATACTTTTACTGCATGCATTAAAAGTGTCAATGGTGAGATATCAAATCCGACGGACCGGCAATAAACCGGCAACAAATCTGAAAAATCTGAAAAATCAACCGTGCCCTTCCCGAGTGCGTTACTGTTGACTGGCTGCCGCTCGCCGGCGCTACTTGGCTACATGTATAATGTAGACCTGTAAAAAATTATAGAGCATGCAGTTAGTCAAGAATATAATTGACTTCCATCTCATCTTGGACCTGAACCATATTGACTATCATTGACATGGGATGGCAACGAACGTTCTCGCTAGGTCGACGGTCCAAAGGATGTCATCTAATTACTGACGAGGTCACCTCTCAAATTGAGGCCGGACTGAAGGATGTTGAAGTAGGTTCAGACGGCTGACCATATATGAGCATCCAATTCTTAACACTGTTCAATGCTCCAGGTCGGGATGCTCTTTCTCTTTGTGCAAGCAACGGTTACAGCAGTTTTCAAATCCTGAACTGATACTGGATCCACAGAAAGCATACATCCTGTGCTCTAACTCTGAATGAAAATTGGGATCCAGGTCAGTTGTTTCTTTTCGCAATCATTGAATCGATGGGTATCTGGGTATTCAAATTCGTTTTTCATCATCCCCGGCGCGATCTGGATGCAGATGTTCGAAGAGGTCCGTTGATATCTCCTGTACCATTATGGTATGCCGTGTAAAATCGAGATTTTTAGATATGGACATGGCGTTGGATTGCGTTGTTCCGGAAAGCTTGGATTGGCTTCATACCGATGAGGGTCCAGAGTGTGTCCTTCCCATTCTCTTGATAGCCACATCCGTTCATGATTCTCATCCTAGTGATTCGTAAGGAATGAAGGATCCTCTCAGAGGCATATATATCTCATGCAAGATATTTATTAGCGTTTCTCATACCAAATCGTCTTTGGTCGGATCGACTATATCTATACCTATTACCAACGGGTCGCTCAATCTCGGAACCTGGCAAGGTATAACCTTCCTTGTCTCCGTTGTTCGTAACCATTGACCTGCTTTGATCTTTCGCAGGAATTTATCTAACGGAATTCCGACGCCTGGCTCACACGAGAACCGTCGTAGCAACCATCCTGTAAGTCTCACTATCGAGCACAACGGAGACTGCTCTTCCCAGGTTCCTGAAGTCGTTCTGCAGATCTTGATATCACAACATGGATCCGAATTCATGAAAGGATGCTCGTAATTCACTATGATGGATAACCCACTATGTATTCATGCGGAAAAGGACGTGTTGAATGATTTCATCAGAGGACCCACATTTCTAGCTGGAACACTTAGGTCGGAAATACTCATTATACGAACACTGTGCGATTCGCGTTACTATGTTATTTGTTATAGATAACGATTGTCGTCGAAGAGGTTGTATTCATTGGATCGATAAGTAGTGATGTTAGTATATAATGAGTGTGTATGTGTACAATTCACGTGAAGTGTATAAATGCGAACTTGAACTTCCTTCAAGCTTCTGTCCGTGTCTCTTTCGCTAGTACTCTGCTCGTAATTTCCTTCTTCTTCTTCCAAAGGATCCAGCTTGAACGGATTATATCCCATTTCCTCTGATATTCCCAGTTATTCCAACTCATCGATAGCATTTCGCCCCACTTCCTTATGCCCAAGGTTGCAACGAGCTCACAAGGCAGACCAGCTCTTCGTAGAAACCAGGTTCCTACGTCTTTGAACCCTCGTGAAAGACTTGCTAACTTTACTAAATGTCGGGCTCTTCAGGCATGTCGCTCCTGTCGTAAAAGGTGGAATTCAGCATTTACTGCGAAAATAAAACTAATGTGATGCGTCGCGTCCTCATTGTGAAAAGGAAACTCGTATGTGCTTCAATTGTCTTCAGTCACAGTGATTCAACTTCCAAGTTATCTGCTAGAAATGTGATGCTGCACGTCCTCACTGTGGTACTTGCGTTAAGTGGGTCCCTTCCCGCCCTCATCGGTGTTGGTGTTACAGCTTACTCGGCACAGACAATGGCAGGCCCTAATATCTGTGCCAGCCCCGGTTGGCTATGCGTACGTTCTCTTCGTAACCCTGTAGCTTTACCTGAACGTTGTTGTATACTACACAGACATCCAACCGAACCCCAATGTTCCTATGATCCGGTCGAAGGTCTAACTTTAGCCCCGGAAACCGACCCGTTAGAGAAGATCAGACAGTTAGAGGAACAGATCAGTGCGTTGTGTGCGTTTCGTGTGCACATTCTGGCTCCTTATCGCTTTCAGGTTCTTTGAAGAGCAAGCTATACGAAAAGGACGCCAACGCCCGGTCTACTTCTCCGACTCAACCTAGCACTACAGCTTCTGTCCCCTCACAAAGCCCTTCTCCAAAAGGAATCTCACTACCTCATGCTGCTTTATCAATAGCGGACCCATCATATCGCGCTGAAAGCTCGAGCCCTGACATTGGTGCAAATGGTGACCCCTTCATGGAACTATTGTTTATTGGATGGAACCCCGACCTGCCTGATCCCGCAACGCTCAATCATTAGTAAATATTCTATCGTTGTGAGATTTGCGGAGTGACTGCTTATATTATTGCAGTATAGATGTATTCTTCAGATGCGATCCATGTGGTTCTAGAGTTCTCCACCGACCTTCTTTCCTTGCCTCAATGCATTTGTCACCCAAAGACCCGGGCTTTCCTCATTCAGCCATCCTTCACGCTATTGTGAGCATTACAGTAGATTACGGTGCATTGATCGTGACTCAATTTAACTTTGCTCAGTGTGCCTCCGCATCACGGTGGTCACCACATAATATTGTCATTCTACCTGATGGTACCCGCCGGTATGAAAGAATCTGCTCTTTTGTCCTCTATCTAATGCACTCCTGCTCTTTCATTATAGCGACACGTTCGGAGACTGGCATGCCTCAAAGACGCGCCACTATATCGATAAGTGTATGAGCACCGGTGAGAAGGCCTGATAGCATTAATTTGGACCCAAATCTCAAGCTATTTGACACAGGTGAAGATATATTTTCCGTCATGCAAGCATGTATATTGCTTTCCTGGTACTTTTATCAAGAGGGTCGCTGGGTTGAAGTCTGGATCTTTGCCGCCTTTCAAACGCGGGTTAGTGTGCCTCTCCGTCTCAATTATCCCGGGACGTTTTCTACTCATGGTAATACATCTCCTGGGGCATATCTTGCCCCGCCGAAAGATCTTCGCGATCTGGAGTCACGACGCCGCACCTGGTGGATGACCATTCTTTTCGATCGAATAGCATCCGTTGGAGGCTGGATCCACTCTGTTGACGAACGCGATATAGGAACCGAACTTCCTTTGCGCAATGAAGACTTTGCATCCGAGGTAAGGCTCACATTAAAGTCCAGGTGACAATATCAATCCGTTGAACAGAATCCAATGCCAAGCAATCATCGCGACGCCTGACGTTTTTGTCCGCCACCCTCCTCAATATACCGATTCTTTCGTCCTCCTTGTCAAAGCAGTCATGCTTTTCGGTAGAGTCACTGACTTTAATGTCCGCGGCAGCCTTCGCGCGCCAACCGCGCCGAGTAAGAATCAAAATCCTTTCTATCTTGAAGGCTTCGAGGCTCTCGACAACCTCGTTTCGCGTGAATTTTTGGATAGCCTGCCGCACATTTTCAAAAATAACAATGGTGTCACGGATGTGCCCGATGGCGGTAACCTTGATACCGACCTTTACATGGTGCACATCATTCCCCATGCGTGAGTTACATGTTTTCTCTTCTCGGTATCTTTTGAGATGAATTGTAAACTCGCCATTGGCTTCTTCAGTGCCGTGATCACACTACACAATCCATACGTGAACTTTAATGACCCGGATAATGTTTCTACTGCTCGTTGCATTCATTCCGCAAGATGTATATTGGCGGCATATTACATGTTAACGGCCACTTCATTGGATATCACGAGGTTACATCCTTTTGTCACTGTGGGTGCTACTGGGTGCTACTTCAGTTGCTGCGATGAAACGGCTGACTGTTTTGTACTGTAGATCTGCTGGTATCTAGCCGCTGTCGTGCAAGTCCAGCTGTGCAAATATTTCATTGAGGTCGGTGATAGTGACAGAGAATCCACTGTATGGGGCGAAATCAACGTTTTGAGGTAAGTTTTGAATTCAGCCCGAAACTAGATTGATCATGTTTGTCCATTTGTAGGTTTGCTATGTTAGCTTATGGCGAAAAATCGCCAATTGGAAGTAAATTGGGCTTTTGTCTATATCATGCGTGAAAGCTAATACAGGCGGTATCTCTTATAGCTCGACAGGAACGACTTCTCCAAGGACTTATGCGAGAAATCGTGAGGATGACGGCCCACAAACAACCACTAGAGGTGGGTGCACCGTTGTATCCATTTTCGTCGTCGTCGTTGTGGAGGAAGGGAAATTCCAACCTCCCGGAAGATGGCACCGCTGGCCTTCCTATGCCTGCCAATACGATTTTCGATGAAGACGGTCACTCAAGGTCAACTCCTCCTGAATTTCACTCTGCACCTGGATGGTTTTCCGCAAGTGCGATGGGCACAAACCACCACAGTCATGATTCATCTTACTAAATGATATTGCCCACGATTTTATTCTGTATTATATCCAAAAGCTTTCGAAATTTCTTTCTGCCGACCTACCTTATTCTCCCCGTACTTTTTTTGGTACCTTGTGTGTATACTTACAAGCAGTTCCGTTCCATGGTTTACGCGCATCAATGTAATGTTTCTGCCTATTGTTGACAATATAAATTACTTATTTTACATGTATCTTATGCGTTTTGTTAAATTGTATTCTTATGTTCATTGTTTCCTCGTTCTCATAATATGATCATAGTTTATGAACGGTAGCGATCTTGATTATCGTGGGTGCCAGGAATCTGCGCGCGCGCATTCTGCTGACGGATTTCGTCCCAAGTAGAAACAGCACTTTGGCCTTTGGAAGCAGCACGTATCTCATCCCATCGAGAGTTAGGATTGGTCGCATTTGATTGCGTAGGTGGAGAAGGAGAAGAGGAAGAGGGAGAAGCGGGAGAAGAGGGTTCGGGCGATGATAAAGGTTTAGACGGTTCACTATCGAAGGATGATTCGACGGTGTCAGAAACGAAATCGGGAATCAGCCCGTCAGAGGACGAGGGTTCTCAAATTGCATGTGTAAGCTGACGGCACTTCCGCAAAAGCTACATTTGGACTCACCCGTATAAACGCCTTGCTCATTCTTTCGTATGCGAGCGTGGATGACCTTTCCAACACCCAGAGGGTTGTCTAGGCCCTCCCATAGTGAATCTATTCGTCGAGCTATTGCTGACTGAGTCGATAGTGTTGCAGCAGCAAATGCGATAGGAAAAAGGAAGAAACCGCGAATGAAGGCTGATGGACGCTTTCGCAAAACCAGTGAGCCGGTTTCGCAGACGACTACTGCGGTTATGGCTGGTCCTACATGATGATACTATTTGACAAGAAGCAGAACATTCATCATCAGATGGGTTCTATGAGCGGAAAAAGTTGGACTAGCATTGAAATAATAAAAGTTGGATAATGAACCAAGACGCGCTGCAGCAAAGGCATAATCTTTGTCGGATATTGACCCGGCGGCGAGGGCTGGAGCTAGCAGTTTGCGCATTGTTGATTCATTCTTTATCAGTAGTGGGTGGAAGGTCATTTCTGCGGAAAGTCTGTGAAGTTGATTTCGTTCTTGGGGATTCAGTGTGTTCCATGTTCTGAGGACATCGGTGATTTCGAAAGACATCGGTCGATGCACGTGGCTGACCAAAGATCTCGATTCTCTAAGAGTGCCACGTGCGGATGTGACTGGAATGATTGCTTGCTGTGAAGCATCCAGCAACTTTGTTTCTCCAACTCATGAGCAGCGTCGTCAGGAATAAATTGCCGCCGCCACTTCTCAATGATTTTGACCAATCACTGACTCCTCCGCGAACTCCATCCAAATCTTCGGATTCTCCTACTACTTATCCAGGTTCACTGCCTAATTTTGAGCCTTCATGTGCGTCCAAAGCTTCCTGTTTCATGTCGACCATCTTTGACTCAACTTACAGCCGTACCTTTGACACCAACTACTCCATTGTCCCCAAATACGCCATCCGAGGGAGCGAAACCTAAAAAGACCAATCCTTTGAACGATCTCATTGACACGGAAAGGGCATATGTTGATCAGTTGACGGCTATAATACGGGTTCGTGTTGTGTGACGCGTTCCTGGTCTTCGTCCTCAAATTCCTCCAGAAAGTTGCTGCAGCATGGTCCAGGTCCAATCTTCCACCTTCGGAGCTAGATACAATGTTTCGAAGTATAGAGACAGTTTACAAGGCCAATCGTTCATTACTTACAGTAAGTTTGCCAATCCATACCCGTGTTCGCTGCTTATGTATTTCATCCGTAGAAGCTCAAGGAGATTGGAACAAATCCCTCTTCTCCCAAGGCTTTAGGCGATTTGCTCATGCGATGGGCAAGTGATCCTTTAAAAATTTCTTCTGATCTTTTGATCCCAACTATTTCTACAGATTGACGACCTCGAAACTCCATACTCAACGTATTGCTCGAAATTCTTGTCGGGCTTTGATATGTGGGACCCGGTCCAGTCTAATGCAAAACTTGGATCCATACTTGCGAATATCTCATCATCATTTACTCCGTCTACGGGCAACGAAGTATGGACTCTTGACGCTCTTTTCCTTTTACCCAAAGCTCGTTTAAAATACTACAAGAAACTCTACGGTCGATTGCTCAAGAGCACCGCTCCTGGAAGAAGCGATTACAAGCTTCTTGTTGGTGCAGTTGACAAGCTCGAAAGGTTACTTGATACGTTAGAACAGCGAGAAATCATACGAGTAGGATACCCTGACGATTCACCCGCTCCACAATATGCTGCCCATGAACTCGAGGACGAGGTTGTGCTCGACATGCGTTCCGAATCTGACCCCCCCGTCTTGCCTCATAGAATAAGTGAGGTTGAAGGTACTCCTGGAAGTGGAAGTGATTCGACGAGGGATAGTGGAATATCTGCAGGGTGAGTTTCTTGACTTGTTTTCGACTTCTGCTCTTCATTGCACAACAGAGACCGAATGTCTCGAGAAACAGTGTCTACGACCACGAGTCATAGTTCCACAGCTACGCTGTCCATGCCAATCGCGGATTTAGAGCGTCGGCTTTCCACAGCGCGGTGCATAGATATTTTCACCATGACCCATAAGGCACGTTCATCATTCGTTCATAGACGTGTTTTGAAAAAAAAATTACGTACTGACACCCATTTACAGGTTGTCAAACTGCAAATGTCACCTTCCTCGCTGACATATACACGGGAGATGCGATGCTCGTTGGATTTGGTCATCCGTGTTACCCCTCGAGTCACTGGTCAAGAAATTGTGCACAGACGCGGGCATATCTTCCTCTTATCCGACTTATTCCTTGTTTGCGAGCGAATGTCTCTCGAGGAGCGCGCAACTTCAGGATCAAATGGACCTGATATGTGGCTTTGTTATCCTCCCTTGACCGGTAAGGTTTTACGCGCTTCGGAAGTACCTGGATCAGGTAAGATCAGAGCAATATGATCTTGTGAACTCTATTGACAGTTTCTTTCAGACACGGAAATGCAGGTTCACATCATGAGGAAAGAGATCCTTACATTATGCTTAGAAACACGTCAAGAACGAGACGCCGTGATGAAAGATTTCAGGGAATGCATTGAATTTGCAGGCTCAGGTAGGAAATTTTCGTTACGGATTTTTTGTTGCTTATGTTCCCGTTTAGTTGGTCCAGTTGCGAAGCAAGCTCCACCCCCTGTGCCCCCACTTCCGGCCATGGGTGGACTTCCACTGTCGCCGGTCCCGATTGCTTCGCCAAGTGGGCATTCACAAGCTAGTTCTCCGTCTATAAGTCGAACTTCCTCACCTCCATCGCAACCGTCCCCAGGAATGGAATCAATAGCTTCCCGTACATCATCGTTCCAACAATCTCCTCGGTCTTCGGAGAGTGGATCCCTCAGCGATCAGTTTTCGAGGATGGGTATGTCCAATATGGCTTCACCTCCTTCAGCACCAAAACGGCTCCCGTCGTTCCATGACCAACGACCTACGTCAGCAAATAGCGGTTCTGTTGGTATCGGGCAAGTGTTCCCGGTTTCCCGCAATCCTAGCCTCGGTTCACAAAACCAGGCGTACCCTCCATATGGCCCTGGCCCTGGTCGTGGTGCCCCCGGCCCTCCACCTCCCCCCATGAAAGGTCCCATGCAGCATCCATATCCTGGAGGTCCTGCACGTAATATGACCGCTCCTTCTATGCAAGGTGGCCCACCGTTCGATCATCCACAACCTCGCGCACCTTTCATGGACGGTTTGCCCCCGCGACCTCCGTCTGAACCACCCATGCAGGCCAACCCACCTGGCCGGCGATCTCCGTCCACTCGTTCTCTTTCGGCGCAACAGGACCACCCTCGTTACAACAACATGCCTCCTGATGGCTATCCTCCGAATAACATGAATGTCAATAACACCATGAGGGGACAGCAGTCCTTTGGAACTCCACTTCATGCACCCCAGCCCCGGCCCCTGATGCCATCGGCAACGTTCAACCGGGCCCTCGCTGAGACATCCTTTGCTGATCCCAGTCCCCCGAATTCTCCAGTGGCCGAAAGTACCCCGCTTCCTACTGGGCCTGTCACATCAGCCATAACGGCTACCTTCAAATGTAAAGTATTTTTGAAGCAACAGCATGCCCAGTGGAAATCGCTCGGTACTGCTAAGCTCAAATTGTATAAAGAGAGCCCGACAAACGTGAAGCAGCTTGTAGTTGAGGCCGATGACAAAAATAACACTGTCTTGATTTCGACGATCGTCTTAACGGATGGTGTTGAGAGGGTAGGGAAAACCGGTGTGGCGGTCGAGTTGAGCGATAGAGGTGCTCGGACGGGTATTGTTTATATGATTCAGCTGCGGAATGAGAAGTCGGCAGGGGGGCTGTTCGATAGTTTATTGGATGGTTCAGACAGGGCGCGGTAGATGTGTGGGGTCATTCTTTTGTTTCTGTGTCTTTTCTGGGTATGTACATAGATCTGGGGCCGCATCAGTTGACTGGAAGAAGTATTAATACTATCTCGGAACACCGCAGCGTCGATACAATTTCGATACATTTTCCCCTTCCACTCTCTTATTTTGTTTTTTTACCTACCATGGACAGTCGCTCATTACAAGCATCCTAATTTCTGAATTCTTACATGTCTCTCGCTACAATCGCTGCGCTCTAGTGTTATAACATGTTCAAACTTGCAAGTACGCTAAGCACTAGTCGAAGTAGGCGCGAAAACTATTTCCGCACTGAGCAACACATGATCGCTCCCGCAGACTCCCAGTTGCGGGAGTCCTAGCTGGAGGTCTTCAGTGCGATGTCCGGATAGGACACCAGTGATCGTTGATTGACTTTGCGGAGCATCTAAGATGAAGATATAATCTGCGATACATACAGTAGGACAAACTTTAGCAGTGAAAACTTTCTCTCAGGTTGAAACGCACCAAGAACTAGCTTCCAGTAGTATGTATAGCTTGTCCATTCTGGTTCATATCCACCTAGTCTGGAAGATGGAATAGAAACCCTATCCCCAAAAGTCCTTGTTGGTTTGTTAGACTCGCTGAAAGATTCCAGATATCCCCGCAAGCTACTGTCGTAGGCGCTTTTTAGCGGAGGGCCAGAGCTTAGAAACAGGTTCTTCAACTCTGATAACGAGAGTAATCCATCAACAGGTCGGGCTGCGCGCGCGTTGGTGATGACTTGATCGGGATCAGCGCCCTCTTGCTCGTTCTCATTATTGCCATCGGTAGTTCCACTAGCTCCGGTGGCAACTACGGGATCTATCGTTGTATGGATAACATAGGAAGGCCTAAGTTTCTTTTCCTGCACGGGGAGTACAGGATCGCCGACTATGAGTGAGTATACAGGGTCGTCGGGAGTGAAGTTAAAGTCTGGTTGAATTTTCGGTTGAAATTCAATAACTGAGGCATTCGGCATTTTCACCCACCCCCGCTGATGATACATGGCCAATCATCGTGTCCTATGGATTGTTTGAATCGCACAACTTCCCTTTTCAATATTGCCGCTTGTCTGCGTTGTAATCAGCGATGGCACCGGCTTCTTCAGGTGCTTGTAACTTAAGACTAACCTTGCTTTTTCGTACACATATCTATATGGTTATATACATGATGTTAGAATGACACAGGAAGAGGACTGGACATCACTAACTTTGGATGCCAGAACAGATGTGTCGTCGCGATGACCAAGCCTTCATCGCACTGCGTATGCTTCAAAGCTACAATGTGACCAATATTTCTTGTACGGAAAGTGCTTCCGTACAGGCTAACTCCTTCCTCGTCCGTATCGCGTACGTTCTCTTGGTCGTACAATATCAACTTTAGCCCCATTTCTTCGTAAAGATCTTTCTTGAACGCTATTAAGCAACCGTGTTTTTTGTTTGGACCAGCTGCGTATCTATGGGCATAACCTGCGTTCTCGAGAACAGGAAGTAATTTCTCTAACCGATCTACTTCCTTTGTAAGAAATAAATATGGGGTCGCCTCGCAAATACATGTCATAAACGCATATACATACCTGAAGACATAAAATGTCGGCGTTGTGTTGTAACATTTCACGATAAACCATATGTTCCCGTTGGACTGCTTTTAGACAATCGCTGTTTGGAAATAGTTCTCGTTCTTTGCGGGTTGATTCATGAGAGGAATGGATCGGATTACGAAGCATATCACAACGTACTGACAAGGCATTGTGCGAGTAACTTTGATTCAACGTCAATTTCAAGCGATCTTGTCAATTCTAGAAGCGAAATCGACAGACATTCCAGGTGAGAATCTTTACGCGATGGCCACTTGGAATATTATCAGCGTCCTTGATTTGAATCCACTTCCGATCTATGATACGCCCCTTCACCTCGTCGACCAGAGAAGCCGTAGTCGGAGCTGCCACGTTCTGCTTCGCCTTTTTCGCTTTGCGAGCCTCTGAGAGAGCCACTTGTTCGCCGGTGAGAGAAGGCCTTTTGGAGGTCATGTCATGGATTCGACTAGTAAACAAAGGTCTACCGGAGAAAGCTGAAAAAGTTCGGAATAGTATGATGATTTGAGTGGAGCCGACGACTGCCGGAAAGTGATCAAAAAAAATTCTGATTTCCAATCACGTAATCATCCCTTCGAGCGCGGTCAGGACAGTGGTGGATGCTTCGCTCTATCTCTCGTTGTACACCCCTCATTTCCAGGCCGAGCCTGAAAAGCATTGGGTTTCTATCCTCTCCTTATACTTTTCACAAAGGGACCGGTTGCGGTGGCATCAGGAAACATTTAAATAATTTCCCGTTTCGGCTTGCATCTCGTCCTTTGTCTTCTACTACTACATCCTGTGCCATGTCTACTACACCACAAGTCTTTGGAAACTTTGATCTCATTCAGAATTTTAAACTAGACTTTGCAGAGGTCGTCGTATCCAAATACAGGAGCAGAATTACTGGTTTAAGCATTGTACATCTCGATTATGAAGGTGTGCATTATCTTTGGTCGCGTCTGATTTCGTGTTTGACACTCTGTATCAGCGCCTATCGTCAATGGCTACTTTGTAGTGCCCACAGAAAGTACGCAAGGTCCTTCTTCCAACACTGGTTCTGATGATCCCTTTAGTTTTCAATGACTCAGGATGTCCTCATACCTTGGAACAGTATGTTCACAATCCTTGCCTAAATCTCTCTTTGAAATCCTCCCCTACAGCTTGGTATTTATGGGCTCTGAGAAGTACCCATACAAAGGAATCATCGATCATTTGGCCAACCGTGGATTCTCAAATGGAACAAATGCTTGGACAGACACAGACCATACTGCCTACACTGTCTCCACTGCTGGAGAACAAGGATTCCTTCAGTTACTGCCGATATATGTAGATCATATTCTCTATCCTACCATAACCAAGGCTGGGTATGTATCGTGTTCCCTACGTGAAAGTTCGCTGTGCTAATCATGAGACAAAAGGTTCATTACAGAGGCAAGGCGATAAATCTCCCTCTAGCACATCAAGCCTCAACAGTATCTAGGTTCATCACATCGATGGAAAAGGGCATGATTCTGGGGTTGTCTACAGCGAAATGCAAGGAAGAGAAAATACTTCAGGCGATCTTATGGCGCTTGGGTTCGTCCTTTCCTTCTCGTTGAACAAACACCAACTTACTTTCAATCACAGCATGCAACGGCTTCTTGATCCCCCCGGTAGTGCATACCGCAGCGAAACTGGCGGACTGATGGAAGCGCTTCGGAGATTAACTGTCGAGCAAAGTAATCATATTTTTCCGCTCCAACATTGGCAATGATTAATAATACCTCCTTCTAAGTCCGGGAATATCATGGATCTTATTACGTGCCTCACAATCTGTCTCTGATCGTGGCGGGAAAGCTGTCGAGCGGGACTGAATCGTTGTTATCGGTCGTGCAAGAGCAAGTGGAACCTAGTCTCATTGCACACGGTCAGAATCGTGGTCCAAAGCCAGAGGGCTGGAAGCGTCCTTTCCTAGAGACACCAAGTGCAATCAGACCCCCAATCGAAGAGTCTATCAAAAAGATTATAGAGTTTCCTGAACAGGACGAAAGTACGTCCACTCAGATGACCTTTTTACCCACACACTCATAACTTCCTGTCCTTGAAACTTAGGTGTCGGTGAAATTGTTATCAATTTCTTAGGCCCGGCTCCAAATGAATTTCTAGAGAGAAAGGTTCGTAAACTCGATTTGTTCGGTTCCTTTGTGCT
Source organism: Lentinula aff. lateritia (assembly GCA_027886305.1). Classification (NCBI taxonomy): domain Eukaryota; kingdom Fungi; phylum Basidiomycota; class Agaricomycetes; order Agaricales; family Omphalotaceae; genus Lentinula; species Lentinula aff. lateritia. Next base: position 90,981 of record MU794985.1, on the reverse strand, counting down.
AATCGTGTTGCAGGCTTTGGATGTTCTCAGTACTTATCTCACTTCATCTGCTGCTGCTCCTTTGAATAAAGAATATGTCGAAATTGAGTCACCATTATGGTGAGTCTTTCTCACACACCTCGAGCTTTTTCGCTCACTCGTGTGTTCTTCAAGCACCTACATCTACTTTTCGGAAGATACGAGAGCGACGCGTGTTTCTATGCCTATCTATGTTGGATCCGTGTCGACCGAAAACCTTGACACCTTTGATCAAAAGCTCAAGGCCAGCTTCCAGCGGATTGTCAAGGAGGGTATTGATATGGAACGTATGGCTATGGTCATCAACCGTGACGAACGTCAAGTACGTCTGAATTTCCATGTGCTTTGAATAGGCCCTCTCAAATTCCCAGCTCCGAAGCAAACTGGAATCTGCGAAAGGAGACACTTTCTCTGGGACTGTGATCACAGATCATTTGTATGGTGCTGAGGATGGATCGGAGCTAGCACCCTCTATGGCCGAATTTGATGCATACGCTGCCGTCAAGAAGTGGACCAGCAATCAATGGACTAACCTCCTTCAAAAGTAAGGGGATTGTCCTCCAAAAATCAACACTCACTCACCTGGAAACATCATAGGTACTATATCGATCCTTCATCTGTTGTTGTCATCGGACGTCCTTCTGCAGCCCTCGCTGCAAAGCTGGAAAAGGACGAGAAGAAACGCCTGGCTGCACAGGTCAAGAGGCTTGGTCCTGAGGGTATCAAAGCTGCTGCGAAAGAACTCGAGGAAGCCAAGGCTGAACATGACAAGCCCATTCCTACAGAAGTTCTCACACAATTCCAGATTCCTAGTGTGAAGAGTATTTCTTGGATACCTGTGCAAAGCGTCCAACAGAAAGGGAGGGGCCGATCTGCTCTACCTACCCCATCAAGTTCAGATCTAGCCAAAATCATAACATCTGACGGGGATGAGCTGCCTTTTTTCGTGCAATATGATCACGTAGAGGTGAATACCTTTTTCCCATTTACATCGTACTTCATACTAACCGCCATCAAGTCTGACTTTGTTAGCATTACTGCATTTTTCTCATTAGAGAACTTACCTCAGCGGTTACGAAAGTAAGTCCCCAGGCTTTATTCTACAGCTTCTTCTCATGATATACACAGGCACATATCCACATACCTCTCTGCCTTCTTCGCCCTCCCAGTGAAGCGTCAATCTGGCGAGCGGCTTAGTCACGAAGAGGTGATTAACAAACTCGATGATGAAACCGTATCTTATGAGGTCGGACTGGGCATTGCGAACTCTTTCGCCGAAACGCTTCGCATTACCATCAAAGTTGAAAATGCCGCCTATGAAACCGCAATCGCCTGGCTCAAGGACCTACTATATGGTAGTGAATTTGACAAGGAACGGTGAGTCTTTGATGAAGATTACACAAGAAACCTTCTGAACAAGTTCCTTCAGGTTAGCGGTCACCATCGCTAAAGTACAGCAATCTCTCCCAGAGATGAAGAGAGATGGAACCACCGTACTCAGTTCCTTATGGGCTGATTTAATGTTCAGCGAGAAGTCTACCTCTCGTGCCGGTGGTGTCCTCCCTCAAGTGGAATTTGTCCCTCAGCTTGCAAAAGAGTTACAGGAGTCTCCAGAAAGGGTCATCGCAGATTTTGACGAGATCAGAAAGCACAGTGAGAAGCATCGTGCCACTTACCTTGTTTCCTCAAAGTTTAAATTCATCATAGTGACTGATCCTTCTGGGATGCGTTTCTCCGTAACCGGCAATGTTTTCAAGATCAATCGCCCTCGTAGCACATGGAGAAAGTATTTCCAAGACGTACCAGTATGTTTTTCAAACCACTTTTCTCGCCAATAATCTGACATTTCTATACTTGCAGGAAGCACCTCTAAGTCCCATTCCATTTTCTGCCCAGGTCCTCAGTCCCGTTGGTGCTAATCCCGTCAAAAAGGTACGAGAAGTCTATCTTCTCCAAAGTTCACGTCCCAAATTTATCGCATTTCAGGCTCTCGTCATGAGTCTTCCCACCATCGAGAGCTCATATGTGATCCACACATCAAAAGGAATTCAGGGCTTCGACCATCCTCAATATCCTGCATTCCGTGTAGCTCTTGAAGTGTTAAACGCAACTGAGAGTTATTTATGGCGCTATATCCGGGGATCTGGTTTGGCTTATGGCGCATACGTATCGCTGGATGTTGAAGCCGGTCTGCTTAGCTTCTCTCTTTATCGAGTAAGATCATTGGTCCACTAGTTGTGCGAAGAATTTAACCAAGTGTTGTCTAGAGCTCAAACAGTATGGGTGCATTCAAGGCTGCCTCTACGGTCATCAAAGGCCTCGCCGATGGCACGGTATGGTCTTCCTGCTCTCAACTGTCCATCGTCACTAATTTGGACATCTTCAGGTAACTCTTGATGACACCACTGTGGATGCAGCAAAGAGCAGTATCGTTTATGGAGTTACTAAAACTGTATCCACAGCTGGTCGCGCTGCCATCGTGTCTTTCACCAATCAGGCCCTGAAAGGTGTACCGCAGAATCATCAAATGGAGCTGCTTGAGAAATGCCAAGCTGTAACCAAAGAAGATATTATTTCCATTTTCCGCAGTCATTTCCTACCCCTTTTCGAGTCTCAATCTTCTGTGGCAGTGGTAGTAACTGCTCCTTCCAAAGCTGATGAAATTGAGACTGGTCTTGCCGATTATGGATTTGAAGTTGAACGAAGGGCGTTGGATATTGATCCTAATGAAATGGCAGGCTCGGACGAAAGTGATAGTGAGAGCGGTAGTGAGAGTGATGAATCTGGTTTGCACTGACGCGTTATACGATATATCTTATAATTGCTTTCAATACTTATATTTTGTGCAAATTATTTTATAATCCTATGTCAACTGAACGAACAAACTGCAGCGTACTTGTAAGGACCTGATGGGCTATGATTCACCGGAAGTCGAGACTGAGCCAACGACTTGGATGGGAACTGCGTCAGCTTCTCCTGGCTTTAGCTCTACACCGTCAAGAAAATCGTTATCCACGAGAAATCGGATGGCTTGAGACAAATTGGACACAGTCATTCGTATTTCAGGAAGTAAAAGCTAATCTCTGGGAATCAGATAAATGATACGAACTAGAATGAAGCAAAACTCACGTTTCGTAGCAAGCTCGTCCTAGGAGCGAACGGATTGGGTGGTGGTTTTTTGGGCTGAGGTCGAGGATTTTTGGCCGCCGTTTTGAGTTTGGACTGACTCGGAACGGAGGATGGAATTTCGGGTACATTCACCTGTTTTTCTGGTACCGGAGGCTTAGATGATAGGACTTCGGGTTCGCTATCGCTGTCTGAGGCAAGGCCATCTTTGTCTTTCTCTTCCTTCAAGGGTTCGTGTATTTGCTCCTCAGGTAACACTGCACGCTCGAGCACCGGCGCGCGATGAATCATGTTATCTCCTCGAGGACCAAACGAACCTCCTCTACCTCTACCCCTGGCGCCCCTTCCTCTCCACCCAGAATCTGATGAACCTCTCGGAGTCCAGTCATTACCCCTGCCTCCTGCTCTTCCACCACGAGCATGGTCATTCCTCTCATTACCCTCATAAGGATCCTGTACCCTTCGTTTCTTTTTGGAAAACAATCCCAGAGACTCTACGGAAAGTTCTCCTCTTGCAGAAGCCTGCTCGAATTTTCGCTTTTTCTCAGCGATCAGCGTGCTGCTAGGCCAGCGTTTCTTCCGTTCTTCCACCCATGCGTCTATTGCATCCGGCGTATCGAGTGTCAGGTTGGTTCCTTGAATGAGAAGGGGTTTCCTGAGATATCCAAGGATGAATTAAATCAAGAAATTGCCGAAAGAGATAAACTCACCCTTTGAGACTGGGGTCAGCGTCCCAGTCTTTTTTCTTCCGTGAGTCCCAGCCTGGAGGATATATCAAGTGCCGATCCATCATATGAATTTCGACGCATTTAGCAGAACCAGTAAATTTGCAGCCTCTATATGTACATCTCTCGTGTCCAGCCTGATACCAAGCCGAATTTGCCTGGTTAAAACTCTGTATTTTGATCCCTCCGCTGCTCTGGTTCTGTGGCCTCGAAAAGCTGGGTCCAGCTGTGGATTGTGTGAAGTACTGGCTCTGGTTATTATTCACATATGCATTCGGATCGTATGTAGAGGACATTGTATATCCTTGGGCGTTCGTAAAAGGCATCCCGTTGTATTGGTGCATATAAGCTTGAGCATAATGAGAAGAATATGTTTGAGAATAAGGATTTGTGAGAGCAGAACGTAAAACAAAAGCAGCTGCTTGAGACGGCGGTATAATGTTGTTTTGTGACGCGCCTGATCTGGGAGGAAAAGATGCTGGTGGATCCATTGAAACTCGTGAAAAAAGTTTTCCGATCAACTGAAAAAGCAACTTTTCTTCTTACAAAATGTCCATTTCTCCAAGAATGTCTACATAATGGTGCTGAGCAGTGAATAATATATGTAACGAAATGAAATACATATATGTGTACACCAACTACCTGACCGATAAGCTATAACGTAAGTATGCATACTTTTACGAAGAGCCCGTCTCCAACGACAACAACAACAGTGGCCAGCGTATATTGCTGCAGCAATCGAGAGGATTCAATTGTGGCCAGGAGAGTAAAGGACGCGAAACATCGTGGAGAAATTGGTGGAATGGGAAAGGCTCCAGTTGAGAGCACCAAGATGATGGATTTGGATGTGAGGGCGCATAGCCAGCAGACGAGTGATTTGGTCGGCCGGAAGAGAGAGATAGAGAGAGGGTCCAAAATCGGACTGATGTTTGAGGGATTATTGGTACATTCTACATAGACACCCTTCAATCAAGGGGAGTTAAATAAGATTGATAGGGAGAGGAATAGCCTGAAGAGGCTGTCAATGGTTCGGAAAGAACCCTGCTCAGTCCTGCAATTCTTGTTGCTGTTGAGCCTCGCGTCCAACCCTCCTTTCCTTTTCGCTCTCCAGCTGATTATAAAGCAGGAACAAAGCCTTCTCGTTCGCCTCAGGTGTACCGACAATAGTGAACATTCGTTCCCCAGTCTCGTCGTGAGGAGCCTTGGCGATCGAAATTTTGGAACCGGACAAGCGACGAATTTCGGTAATTTTCGTACCGCTACGGCCGATGATGCATCCGACCATGTCCGAAGGAATGGAAATATTCTGTGTGCGCAGGTTAGCGGTAGGCTGTGCAGCTACGGAAGCCTGCTGAGAGCTGGGTGACGTGGCACGGCGAGGGGCGTCACCGTTAGGACGACGAGAGCCGCTATAGGAAGAGGAAGAAAGGCCGTTGGTAGAGCGTCTGGAACCGGTTCTCTCTTCGGAGGTTCCAGGGTGATACAAAACGGTACCCATTCCTCGCTCCCAATCTTCAAGAAGACACTTTCCAATCTCCTCAATGGCAAGCCCAATGGCTTCCGGGGAGCCCTGAACGTCAACAATACGTTCGGTCGACTGAGGTAGCATTTCCTTGGATGCAATCATACGGGCACCCGAGCCATCCTGAATGGCTTTGATTTTAAGACCGTTACGACCAATAATAGTTCCCATAAGGTTATGGGAGATCAGAAGCCGTACGGTAGTATGGGAAGAGGAAGGAGACGCGGTGATTGGTGAAGAAGGATTGGAAGCGACGAGTTGAGAAATGATCAGCGTATACGCCTGGATACTTTTACGTTAGAAAAAAAAAGTAGGAATCAGGTCAGATAGCAAGCATACTTTTGCTACGCCCTCTACAGGACCAGTGACGGTGAGGACCCGCTCATGAACACCTTGGATGACCTTGCTTACTCCAGCCTTGACGCCGGTTTGTTCGCGCAGTTCGGCAACATTTTTACCAGCTCTTCCAATAATTACACCTGCATCTTTGGTGCTTACAAGGGCTCTTAGAGTAAGAGTGTCCTGAGGTGATGGCGAAGGGGAACGAGACTGCGGCGGTGAAGCTGACATTGACCGAAAAAAAAAATTAAAAAGAATCGACGCTTCAGACGGTGATATTGAGTCTCGATTAGAGAAAGATTCTTACCGGAATCTCGTTTGTGGTCGGAGGAGTCGGACATGTGAGGACGAAGGGGAACGGAGGGAAGAAAAGGATGGAGAAAAAGTTTACTGAAGGAGGAAGTCAAGTTGATCTTTCGGCAATTCGCGGCACAAAGCGGAACGTCAACTGACAGCCATACCGGAGTCATTCTGCCATTCAAGTAGATAATCATATTTATGAACATTTTTTTCACTGGTAATTTCGCTCAGAAGCATGTCATAGTGTATAATAGTCGGCATATCAGTTACATGACCCGTAGATGCATAACGGCAACGGCAAAAAGGTATGATAATGATATTCGACCACCTAATATCCAAGCTCAGCCAACTTGGGGAAAGATGACGAGGAGTCAGCGACAGCCTTTTGGCGCAGCTTGATTGCTGCAGTCTAGGAATAAAGATATCTGAGCAGCTGTACAAGTTAGTTGTGTAACCATCATACCTTGCGTTCGTGGAAAGCCTGAGCCTTGATCTTTCTCTTCTCCTCCAGACGGTCAACAACATCCTTGTAGCCCCAGCCGACTTCATGGGATAGACGCTGTGATGAATAACAATTGAACAAGAGATCTTTCAACCCCCACATTCACGTACCTTAACAGTGCAGTATTTGCGGCCGGGCTTCAACCTCAGGACCCGAAGAGCCTCAGGAACAACCATGCGCTTCTTGCGATCGTATGGTGGAGGAACACCTTCAAAGAGCTTGAGACGCTCAAGGGCAGCGGCACCACGAGGACTTTTGTGCGGGGTCATTCCACGAATGGCACGGTAGAGGATCTTGGAAGGAGCGCGGTGGTGGAAAGGTCCGGACTTTTTGGGGTTGACAATATGGCGTTTGTGCAAAAAGTTGTGGTATCGGAGCTGGAGAATGTATGTTAAGGATAGATCCGACTGTTCTCTGAACTAAACAAGTAACCAACTTTGTTTCGGAAAAAGCTTCCAGAGATGTTGATCTCCTCGCATCTTACAACCACAATTTTCTGTCCGGAAAGTATTTGCTTGGAGATGATCGAGGCCAGCCGACCGAGAAGATGTCCCTTGCCATCGATTACGATGGGTGTCGAAGAGAAAGTGGCCATGGTGTTGTCTATTATTCTCTCAAAGTCAGTTCCAGTTCAAATTTGTGTCCCATAGTCCAAAGTCGCACCTGATGAGTGAAAATTGAGGGATACGGTTAAGTTGAGTGTAAAGTAGCAGATTTACAAGCTACATACCTTGCTGAGTCTTGAGTGGAAGGCCTAGTGATATGCCGATTGTCGTAATGGGATTGTGTAACGAATGTGGGAAAGCCATTCGTTCAACTGTACAGTCACAGATCACGTTGAGGTCACAGGCTATACGTCACGATACAGTGACTCACTGTATGCCCGTAGCTGAGCGCTGAGCATAGCCCCTATTTGGTACCTCTCTCGGTTGACTCTCGGGAACCTGATTAATGAGCCACAATTCCTCTGGTCAGCAGCTTAGCATCAATATATATCGACACTTTGGTGAGTTTCAGTAGAATCGTAAGTAAATTTTACATTCATAGATCAAGAACGGGTTCATAGGAAGAATAAAAAGGGAATGGAGCAAACTACTGATAGAAGACGGTATTTCTATGGAATGACATATATCTTCTGTGAACAAGCTATGAGACAGAAATCCTTTCGAGAACGCCTTTAGGGACCGATTGTCGAGTTTCTAGCCGGCGAACGAATGTCGAGAATGTCCCTTATACTTACCGGCAAGATTCACAACAAAAAGGTGTCCAGAGTCTGGATAGGTAGATTGAAGATCATTTTCCTCAACATTGTTGGCTCCACAATGCGCAGAGGTAACATAAAGCTGGTCATTCCCAGGTCCTTCAAATTGTTAGATGAATGAAAACAGCTCCGAGTCGAAGTAATATGTTTCTCCAACTTACCACCAAAGCAACACGAGGTCACTTTCAGCACCCTTGGAAAAACGATTTCCAGGTCCACGGCGCCAGAACTCGTGAATCGGCAGACCCGGGAATCTCCCCACCTGAGATAGGAAGACATGGATGGTGCCGGTGGAGGAGGATATGAGCAAAAGGTTGACTTACCTAGCGCTCCAGACACCTATGAAATGTGCACACGGATGCATCGTTAGTTTACGATGAAATCAGAAGTAAACATTAAAGACCAACCGCCGTCTGCGTCAACACACATACCGTCACAAAATCCGCTATAACCTAGTTCTTTGGCTTCAATAAAATTACGCCTATTGCTCAATATTCCGTGCTGGGCATCGTAGTCGTACATGAATATGATGTTTCTAAAAGAGTCTGTGAAATAACTAATCGGGGATGGGATGAGGTCTTAATAGAATAACACATGAATAGTATACAGTATATGGACTCACAGGATTTTCTCATCGGGGCTAAACCCCAATCCATTGGAGTCCTGGGTCAGGATTCAGTTGTCAGATTTCCTTCAAAGATAGAGGTTACAAATATTCATACCGTAAAGGGACCTTCGTCAACAGTTGTACAAATTTGATTATCGGGGTCATACATGTACAATTTACCAGGGATTCCGTGTTCCGGAGAGTATACAGTTCCAGCAATGTATCGGCCTCTAACATCACAGGTACCGTCGTTGAAACGAGTTAAGGGGACATGTTCTTCAGGTAATGGTTGGGCCAAATACTCGACAGAACCATCTGGGTTGAGTAAAGCAAAACCTCGAGCCGTGGTAGCGGCCAACTAGTTAAATGAAGAGACACTTAGTGCAAAACTTGGCTTTCGAGGTACCATATTTACTCCTGGAGCATCCCGACGCAGTACGATGCTCGTTATAGGTACGTTGTACAGGTCCGTAGTAAGAGTGAAATCGACGGTATTGAAGTGATGAACCTAATCGAGCATGATTCAATACGCAGAGAATCGCAACATCAAACATTGCTAAGACGACACCTTTCTTTCAACTATGTCGACGAAATGTAATGTAGCAGTGACCGGATCATAGAGGGGACCTAGAGATGGACAAGAAGAAGCATTCAGAAAAGTCCTCTCATTAGATCTCAATCAACCTTCGCCGAGTGTGCATCCAACTTTCAAGATAGGTTCGTCAACGACGATCTTTCTATCGACGAAAGGAGACATCCACGTTTGATTGTAAGGGAAACAGGAGAAGAGATATGAAATAATATTGTCTGTGGTAGCTGCTCTATAAACCACGCCGTATCAGTGTAGAAGCTACATTTCGATCACCGGGAAGAAATCCCTTGTCCAAAACGCCTATCTCAGCCACTGATCAGCGGGACGAAAGAACAATCCTCAACATTTCCGGTCCGTGAAATCCCGCAATTAAAAACTACCTGGATTATAGTAGGGTAGACGAATACATTGGCGGATACTTCCGGAGGCATTTTAGTGGGCTTGGAAAGGTATGAGTATATAAAGCGACGAATGAAATGCATTTCGACCAACCTTCGGGAGTTTTGGCAACGTAGTCGATAGCTAGTTCACGCGCGAACATAAGTAAGAGCACAGGTCACTCTGTGTTAAGAACAAACCTTGTTGCACTGTTTGAATTTCGTCTGCTTCTGCATCCGGTATTTCAATCGCAAACTCCTGTATTATAATCGTGTCAAGAGGGAGGAGGATGAGGAGCAATGGGAATACCTCTTCTACTGCCATGACCACCTCAACAGCATCCAGACTGTCTAACCCGAGGTCTTTTTCGAAGGAGGCGGTTGACGTAAGCTGAAAGAAGCCCTGTAAGCAGTTTCATGGTACAAATAGAGCAACCCGTACTTTAGATGGATCCACTTTCTCAAAACCCTTCAGTACGTCCAACACACGCAACTCGATATCCGACTTAGAGAGGCCCGCCGCAGCAGAGTAAGGACGTAGAAGTATTTGTTGTCTTGTCCTGTAGGAGGCATTCAAGGCAGCCCGCGGAATAATTGAGGATCTAGCAGCAATCCGGAAAATAGACATGGTTAAAGATGGAAGAACAGGCTAGGAAAAGACGGAGCCGCTAAAACGCCCGGTCAATACCAATTTCCCACGACCTTCAAGCTTCAAATATCTTCAAATTAAAGCAGTACATGGTAACTTTCCAAGAAAATTGCGCATTTAACGATACATGAAACTACCATTCGATACTGTAGAGTTGATTTTCGCCGGAATTCAGAAAATTATCGCACTGGAGTAGTTCAGGCGCGTTACGTAAATGACTTACATTCTCGGCGCCATATTTCTTACTCTTGACCGTCATGAAGCATGGCGTTGCTTTCCGCAAATTCTCGCGGTCAACATCCCACAGGATGCTTATGCTTCGGCAAGTAATGCCCAACTCGCACCATCTTCTTACTTATTGGATTTCCTTACAGTAATCTAGTCACTTCCCTTTTCGAGCATGAACAGATAAAAACAACTCTCCCGAAGGCGAGAGATACCGCAAGGCTAGCGGAAAAGGTAGTCAGATTCAGAATCTTTGCCCGCACATCTTCTTATATGCTGTAGATCATCACGCTGGGCAAGAAAGGGGACCGCTCAGCCCAAGCGAGAGCATCTGCCTTTCTGTTAAAGCCCGAGGTCTTGCCTAAACTCTTCGGAACATTTGCCAGTCGCTATGCTGAACGGCCCGGCGGGTATACCAGGATACACAAGTTTGGGAACCGACCAGGCGACAATGCCCCAGTCGCAATTTTAGAGCTTGTTGACAATCACAAAGACCTTCGATGGGAAATCACTGCTCGTGCAATAGGACGGGAAATTTTGCAGGACAAGTTACGTGCAGAGAAACCATTGGACCTTATCAAAACTGGCGTCCACGGTACTCAGAACATTATAGAATCCGAGAGGGCCTTAGAATATGGCCAAAATGGGTTGTTACGCCCAAAGACTCGGTGGAATATGCAGAAAATGCTACGTTTCCGAAGTCAGGATGCCGTTTCTCAACTGAGCCGAAATGTTGGCAATTATATTGTGCGCTTTATCTCTCCAGCTGTACGTCTGTCTCATGCTTCTTTGCCACAGGACCACTTAATGGCTACTCCGATATCCATGAAAAATCTTCATGATCGGGAGAGGAGAAAAACCGTCACAGGCGAATTTGCATTACGAGCAGGTCAAAGTGCACCTGGTGATCCTCGGAGCGTTCTTGACCTCTCTCAAGGCAGACTTGGCATTCAGCGGCCCCCAACTGTAGGACCAGTTCTCACTGCGAACTACATATTTGGACGGAAGCCTAAGAAAACATAATATAAAATGGTAGCATATTCACACTTTTTCCCATCATATATAATCTCGTCCTTACAACATGTGTGGGATATGAACGATCTACTATGTGTCCATCCTCATCAAATGAACCAGCTTTCACACCATCAATCCCAATCAACTGCGGATCGAAAAACCAATCGCGAGCCCGTGGTTTGGACAACATAATCGGTATTTCAATGACATTTTTTCGAAATGCGTATACAAATGACACTATGTGATACACTGGGTGTCAACCCTCTTCAATGAGATCCCTAGACGAAAAACCTACAAACAACTTGCAACATGTAGATTCTCTTCATTGAGCATGGTTAGCTGAAATGAAGAAGGAAACACGACAGAACCATACGATGAATTTCTGGTGTCTTTAAGAACCTCACCGGCTCCGTATATGTGCTCGAGTATGTGTTCCTATCGGGCATCCTATCTGTTCCAAGAGATGCCGGTAACTCACGCTTTGGCCGTTAGGTCAAGTATAAAAATCACTTTAGATGCAGATGCTCGATGCACTGAGTTTATGACCATGTATCTATGAGTTGTCATCGTTATTCAAGTGGAAGACTCGTCCTAGGATAGCACAAAAATCTTTGACGGGCAATTTTGAAGTTGTGTCCATCAAAATGGCAGAGAATATAGAATATATTTTACAGGAGAGTGAAGCATCTGCTTGAGAAGCCTCCTAAACCTTGGTAGGTATATGCTGCTAAAGCGACCAACGCAAGAAGAGAACTTAAGAGGTGCAAGGAAAAACGTCTGGAACGCGGAAACCGGTTAGATGGAAACCTGAGGACGTTTTCCTTATGCCACCTCCATGAGTAATAAAATATTCAATCGCAAGCTACTTGCTGGCCATCCCAATCGAGCTTCTTGCAATTGGTCAACAGGTGGAAGGAACGCATCCAAGTGCAAGCTGCCTAGACTTTTGAGACTATGTGAATGGGTGCGAAAACACGCCGCAAACGCAAGGCAATCTCGTCCAGTAACGACGCACGGCGAAACTGGCATTGACAGCATAACTTTGTGATTAAGGGGAAACACAATAAACAGTTCTCGATTTAGATATGATACATTCCGACTCAATCCGACTCCCGAAATGTAGCATGCTGCTTCGACAGGAGCCTCACTACAAGAGCGTGGCTTCGTCGATAATGACCCGTGTTCGGCGCCCTGAAGATGACATTTCAACTAAGTATACATCCTACTTGGAAAATACAGACCTCGCACATCCCGTGCTAAAGCTGGTCGCCCCAAAAGCAAGAGAATCGGTAATCGCGCCACAGACGATTGACCGCTACACCATCCAGTGGTGCAGAGGAATTGTCAAGTCGGGAGCTGCTTCCACCAGAGAAAAGGTGTGATATGTCGCAATGTATATCTCTCCATGACCGAGCACTTCCAGAGGTAAGTGACATTAGGTTACGCGTTTGTTCGAGTAGTGATACGGGAAAGAAACCTCACCTCACGTCAGCCACCTTATAAACAGATCCAGAGTTGATTTTAACAGCGTAGCGGTATAGCGAACCAGGTTGTAAAATCAAGGAGACAGCTTCTGAGGGTAGAAGCAAGACGATTGCGTTGGTATTGTGACCATAGTCTTCAGACAGTTGTATTGACACTGGCTTGCTGGTATCATTGTTGAAGTCAAGTAAGACTTCGTAGTTGTGTAGAAGAGCTGGCATACGTGAGCGTGGACAGTGAATCAAGAACTATTTCAGTTGAGATTACTGATAAAATACGGCGATAGAAGCCTGGTTAGCTTCCAATTCTGGAAGAGATGGGAACAGGTGCCCTAACACGAAGGGGACTCCGAAATTTCTCTTGCAGAAGTCCTCCGGGTGGTCAATGGTAGAAACGTGAGTTGGTTCTGTCGAGTTTACGGCAAGATTGGGACAGATTGGGACAGGATCAAGTTCCTCCATCCCCGGGCCCTTTACGAGCCTTTATGAGACTAAGAAATAAGTACAATGTGTTGTCATTGTGATTTTGCGGTGTTATACTGTATCGGAGCCGGTTACGAGATATTTTCAGAGATTCAGAATAGATGGCAGTGGATGGATGTTCACAGTCAACGAGCCATCTCGTGACTGAATGAGGCTCTCTACATGTTGTCACTGCCTGTGGAACTACGTCTTCTAATCTATGCCCTCTACCTTTCAGAACTGCAACACGTTCCTGATCATCAGCAACCCGAAAACACCCATTTCAGACTTTTGCATGTCTGCAGACAAATCTCGTACGAGGCCGGTCAATTGGCAAACTTCCGTTCTTATGTATCCCTCGTTCACGAGGATCAGATCGCAGCCTTCAATGCGAATATCAGTACTGAGGCTGCATCGAGGATCCTGCATGCCGATGTTGCCAACGATTCAAGATTGGTGCATGCGTCCGGTCATGTAAGACAGCATGAGCTTATTCAAGAGTCATTGGACTGAGTACTGTATTATTCCTGATCTGCAGTCTGTTCCTGTCTCTGAACTCTATCTCGTTTTATCCAAACTTGTATCCCTGCGTAGGCTACGAGTGTTTGAACGCAACCGAACCGGGCCTATAAAGGATTTCAGTGAGTACCTTCTCCCTCTTATACCATACCTAAGTTTGACCGACCACGTGGTCCTCAGTCCTGGGAGCTCGCTTCACCGTGGAATTCGAAAAGGCAATGTTCCCTTGCAGAGCGCCACAACTCGACTCCTACGAACTTTATTTGAGCCCGGTTAAGAGCTCAGCTCGAATCTTTCAGGTCGTATCCTGTAATAGCGTGCAAAGGCTTCGTCTCTCAGGGAATTGCGGACTTCCACAAGGCACGAAACTCCCCAGGCTCACTAATCTCGCAATCAATGGGGTCACAGGACATTACTTGGAACAACATATGGAGGAATACTTTGCCCAGTCTCAGCTCAAGGAATTTCAGTATACGCGAGGTGCCAAACCAGGAGCGCATTTTGAGCTTAGAGATCGTCATTTGAACTCTTTAGTCTTTAGATCAGCGTCTGGATTGCACAAATTAGTTTTATTAGGTTGCAGTCGCTTGTCTAGCCTGACCTTGACATCTTGTTTGAGGCATCTGGATCAACTGCGTTATCTAGCTCTTTCCTTTGTTTCTGTTCACGAGTTGGATAGTGACTTCGTTGGCGCGTTTCCTAGTTCTCTGGTAGTGCTGAAATTCAGTATTAGCAACGCATGGTATACAAATCCTCTACTACAAGAAGAGCACAAATTCTGTGACTCTGTCGAGGATTTGATCATCAAGCGGACACCCCCACTCAAATTTGTTTCTGTGAACTTTCGAGACGAGGTCATGGTAATGTCGGGGCGCGGGAAAAGATGGACCAGGATAGCAGAAGAAAGAAAGTTTGCACTGCAGCTAGGGGCATGGGAAGAGGATGAAATTTTCTAATTGACTCAAAAATATAACATGATCAATGGTTCGGTAGCTTATAATTGCTTCAGATGATAGGATAATAAATGTCCAGCAGTAAGTATGATACAGCAAAAATCCACTTCTCAAATCACATATTATAGGTTGGTTTCGTCAAGCGTGGGGTCTTGCGGCCGAAACTTCCCTCGGCTGAGGATATCGTGAGCAATCTACGCCTCTGAGGATAGAATTTCGACAGACCCCTCATGAACGCCCATGCGACGCCCGGTCGGGACTGCCTCCACAATATAACTAAAACTCACCAGGATGGGCCTGGGCTTGTGATGGGCGATTCAAGTCTGACGAATCATCGTAATAAGGATCATTGAACTTCGGGGTAGGACCAGGATCTTGGGTGTAGGCATTATTAGGATGTGACAAGGAACCTTCGTAATTGGGCTGCGGAACGTATGGAGCAGCAGCGTCAGAATATGAAAATCCGTCTCTTGGTTGACGAACGGGTTGATTCATGACATCGTTCATGCTCGCAGCACTTGCCTGGCGTCCATGGGTGTATCCTCCGGGATAATCAGTGGAAGGTCTCGCGTCCCATGGGTCGCGGCTGTTCATGGGGATGCCTTCACCATTTAGAGGGTTGGTAGGGTCGTTCAGCGCATCATATTTGATGTGGTCCTGCTGTTGCGCAGAACTGTAAGAACTGATAACAACATAAAGATAGATCTAGAAGATTTCGTGTTAGAACAAGCTTGACCAGACTTTCATGTCTACATACATGCATGATAGCGAGCCAAACCCATATTCCAGCCATGATGCCGATGTCAACCCAAGGGAAGATGTTACAAAGAGTATTGCCCTCGGATTGTTCGGTCGAGTCGGTGGTATTGAAGAAATCTGCGATGCAATTGGATTCCGCAGTTGAATGTTTTGACGCAGATATTATGACCCATGCGGCGGCCAAGGCGAATGCAGCTACAACGGCCAGGCCATGAAGTGTAATATATCGTCGGAAGAGTATTGGCTTTTCCTGTTATCTGAATGAGGTAGGTAGCATTTGTGAATTTAATGAATGTTACACACGCTTGCAACCCCGAAGAAACCAAGAAACTGTACGGCGCCTGCTACCAAGCACACGATCCCAAAGAGCAATGGAGCGAATGAGGGCGTTGCCGCCCCAACAACTGGTGACGACAATAAATTTAAAAAATACGCTGATGTAAAGCAAACAACGAACTTGAAGGGGTCGCAAAAGACAAGACACCAATCAAAACAGCAGCTACTAGTTGCTCGGTCAAAGCAGCGTATATTCCAGCATTGACGATTGCTGATGAGAGGTTAGTGTATATTTTGTGGATATTGGATTGAAAACCTCACGAATAGCACAGCAGCAGTATTGGCGGACCTTCATGTTAGATGGTTTGATCTGGTCAGGGGGGAAAAGTAAGGAGTAGAGAGTAGGCAGCTGCCAGTAACAGTATTACTGGCTGCGGAAGGACACAGCAAATTATTATGTCATACTGGAGGGATCCACGTGGCGGAAGCCAATATAATACCCAAATCGGCAGAGTTGGTCTTAGTCTTTCTCCAATGACTATACTCCGTTTCATTGCCATCTTCTGCCTCTTTTCTCTTACCAGTGCTGCATCCTTGGTAACACAAACTCCCCTTCCGGTCGACAACTTGTCTGACAAGTGGACGTGGAAGAGTTGCGGTCAGTTTTTGTATCATCATGAGTGGTTATCTTTTACTCACTTTCTTCTTCACCTTATACAATAGGCTTGGTTACGGACCCTATCAATATTGAGAGTATTGAGATATTCCCTGATCCTCCATTACCTGGAAAAACCTTGACTGTGAAAGTTACTGGTACTGCCAATGAAGTCATTGAGGTAGGTCCCTCAGGCAGTTATCCATACAGAATTTTACCATTCTTTGAAGGAGGGCGCTACTGCAGACGTGACAGTGAAGTTGGGGCTCATTAAGCTTTTGTCAAAGACTTTCGATGTTTGCGAAGAAGCGTACGTGCCTTTCGTGCTTATCTACTCTCAAAATGCCCATTTTCTTTTCCAGTCGCAGTGCTAATGCAAGTGTCCAATGTCCGGTAGAGAAGGGCGAATACGTTGTGGAACAGACAGTGGATTTACCCAAGGAGATACCCCCGGGTTCGTTCCTGGTACTTTCATCTCAGAACACATCTGATCCCTTGACAGCCAAATTCAATATTCACGTTAATGGCTATACCGTGGACGACGACGACCTAATGTGTATGGACCTTACTATCGACTTTACAAAGCACCATTTCTGGTAGCCACGGCAATGTAATCGCCTCAACGCTCTATGTTTTATGAACACTGTAATGACTTGCACGTGTGAATAATCAATCCGTCTTTTGTTCAACTAGGTTGTCACTGTCTAGGCGTAAAAATGCTTCTTGTACTTGGTAGTAGCTTGTGTGTAGTTATTGTACTCAATGCTCGTGTTTAATTATGTTCTTCCGGAACTCGTCTTTTGTAAATGACTACATAGTCGTGCGTACTGTTTTCACGAAAGCTGTTGGAGACAAAACAATTAGAGACTTCTCTATTCGGACACAATAAGCAAGGAGCCCTTCAATACAGAAAGTAGATACTTAAGTAGAGCGATAGGGAAAGGAAGGCCAGAATCGCACTAATCGAAACCAATGCCGTCTAGTACTCAATCCTTTGAAATCCTTTTCGATATGACCAACGATACCGGTGCGAACGTTGTATTGGAAATGACGCCACGCATTCCCGGACGGACTACGAAGAGCGTTGTGGTTGGAAAAGGAAGGGGTATATCTCTTGTGTTGGACGCTGGTTCTACGTACCAATACATGTTGCTCACTGACAATATAGCCTGCCAAATATCGTGAGTGTGATATGTTTTTACTCCTGGAAGTCCTAAAGCTGGATACTGTGTACACCAGAGTACAATCATGGAACGACATTCGCTTCCCCGCGTCAAGCGCACTATCTGGATCTGGGCTACCAACAGGCCTATCGTGCAGATCATGGCAATATTGTTAACTCGTACGTTCATCTGCACCACTTGAATACTGAATGAAAAAATGAAGGTTTTCTTGTTTTAGCGAAGTCTAGTTTGCTTCATTAATGTACTGTGACCAGTCTGAGGACTCGTTTCGTTAGAATGTGGGGTGATGGACATCTTGAAAGATCCATTTTTGTGTGTAGATTACTGTATTATCAAGGTCATGTGGTCGCGGATGACTTGAATAGAATAACTTGACGAGAACTATCACTTGCTAAGTCCAATCCCGATGCCCAAAAGCGCAAAAAGACGGAAAGAAAAAGCTGCAGATTTCGCGGTACGAACAATTGGAATCATTGCGCTAAATTCTCTAAGATCCAACAAGAACAGAAAGCTAAACTCAAACTCGGTAAAGGAAAGCAGGCACCCAGCAATGCAATAGACACTTCATTCAAGGCCCGCTGTACGTTTCCCCGTTCTTTTTTCAGAAAATTGCTCAAATCATTGTAGCTATTGCTCTTCCATCCCAGAGTATTGCGGTGGAAAAAGATGATAGTGCGCCTACAACCCGACGAAAACTTTCCCTCGATGATCTCATCGTCAATATCAAACACCACAATCCTGGTACTCGAAAAGGTAATTCGAAGCACCCTTGGAACTTTGTATGTTCTTATCGCTCGTTTGCAGACACAATATTCGGCTTTCGGGAATTATTAGATGCTCATTGGGAATTGATCGACTCATCACTCCCTATCCTCATCAATGTGACGGTCCGAATCATTGGCGATGAGGTCCATTTCTTTTTACATGTAACAAGTTCATCCAGGAGCTTAAATATCTTTCAGGATGCAAGTGTTCGGAAAGCACTTCTGTCGTTTTACTCTTGGTTGATACCCAGGATACCTAAAGTGCGTCTTTTTCTTGGTCGTGAATGTCGTAACTCAATGATCAACAGGAAGACCTTGTCCCTCATGCGCCTCTGATTCTGCTCTTTACCACTTCCGCACAAACCCACATCTTTCCTGAAATACGTATTGACGCTATCCGCTTTCTGAACATATTTCTTGAATATTTCCCAGAAGTTATCGTCCGTGGATGGGACACAGCTAATAACTCCAACGGAAGTCGAGTCCTGGAGGGCTACCTAGGTGTTCTCAGTGCTGGCACTATAACTGGAGATGCGGAAGGTGATACAGTTGGAATACTTGCTAGCTACGTACTCATCTAGAACAGGGCCTCCGGTGGCCACTTCGACTGCGAGTGTGATGTTAACACCGGCTGTAGGTTCAAAGACACTCTACTTAACAATGTATGTTGTTTACTAATCACACTTTTCCCAGTCCAAGCTCGTCGTCCTGCAATCATTGTCACGCTTCTTAGAGGCTGCCACAGGAATACAATCTACTTCATTGACTTTTGAGGATTTCTGGTTTTTGTCGCCCTCATTCCATACCACGGAAGCTTATATTACATTCAATCGACTCCTTCGACCTTCCTCAACATTGCAATCATCGCCTCACAAAGCATGGTCCTCAGAAATGGAACCGGAAGCAGATATTTTCCCTGTTGCCTCTGCGATGGCTACTCATACCGGTAATCTTTCATGCCAACTCCAAGAATTATCAGACCACGTTGTGTTATGCCGGAACTTCTGCGAGTTAGGCGCTTCTACCAGCAGTGGAAACCCGTTTGTAGTCGTATGTCGTCCGTTCAGTCGTTGTCGAGTCTACCCCGTGATTTAACTACGTATTTGCAGCGTTTAGCCAAAACCCTTCATCCTACTCTAGTGTCCGTTTTCTTGGACTGTGCGCCTACAGTTTTTTCACCCAGCAATGGTCCACCAGAGACAGAGATGGACTCCATCTCAGCTGTAGTATCAATCACTCGTACTCTATATGGTCTAATCATCCAAGACAGTTCGCCCGTTCGCCCTCTTTCTCTATATACTTTGGGGCGCTCTAATCCGTTTTTAGGCCTCGGCTGCTATTGAGGAACTCCAAATAATGCTTGGTTATATGGCTCCCTTCTTCCCTTTCCATTCGAATGGCCGAAAAGATGTGAAGGTGCGGATAATCTTCTGTTTCTGGATTTCTCACAAAATCTTTCTAGATTGAACAAACTTTCCAAGACCTCAATTTTACATATTGCGACCTTACTTCGCGTCTCGATCCAGCCTCTCGCACAACAACAGCAGCTTCCCACCCAAATACATCCCGTGCCAAAAAAGCACGACATTTTGGTAACGATGCTTCGCAAGCCAATCGAGTCCAAGAATACGTCCTTGAAATTCTCCAAGAACAGGTGTCGAGTTCTCAGTTAGTTCGCGGGTTAACATCTACGGCGTACAACTCGTTATTACCCACAATATGGTCTTTGCTCAACTATTCGGGTAGAAATGAGGAGCAACTGGAGCGATCCGGAGAAGTCCTTGAGGCCGTAGTGGAGCACGCTGTGAAAATAGGGAACAAGTCGTCGTTGAAAAGGTCTACTTTCGATTTCGTGGCCCGACTTGTGCTTGTTCGTTTCGCGTGATGTTACCCTTTCATTTCCGTGGTCTAATACTTGATACAGCTCGAAACTGATGTACGCTATCAAGGAGCCTTTCGACTTCAGACTAGTACGAAGGCAGCCAAGTTGATTGAAGAATGGCTAACTCAATTACCGCAAATTCTATGGGAGTTGGGCTCAAGTAATCCCTCGGTGTCAGAGGTACATTTTATCATATTCCTGATAAAGTGTTTACGATGGAATCCCGTAGGCGATTGTTCTTTTTCTTCTAAGACTGCTTCAGCGCCGGTCAAAGATCCTCCATGAGAACGTAGGTTCTCACCAATTCTAGCAACGCTCAAATAGTGGCTCATGCAGCACCACCTTCAGACCCTAGCTTCTTTACAGACACGATTTGCACCTTACTTCCATATTACGCATCCTACTCGTGGAGAAATTTTAGGTCCTTTCAACAAGTTGCCCAAGAACGGTCTCAGTTCGCCTCCTGGACTCCGACGTCGTGTTCTCGATATGGTCATCCTTTTGTGTACTGATGGCTCCTCTGGCGAAGCGCTTCGAAGCGCCGTGGATGGTGCTTTGGTAAATACGGAAGAGTATGAGTATTGGGCACATCTGAAGCACCACTTCGGCCGAAGTCAAACTGCCTTGTGATGTCTATGTATACTCAGATTGGCTTTACATACTTCGTACCGGCCTCTGGAGCGATTACCAGTAATGTTATTTCCAATTTGCTGGTTGCGATTGTACCCGATTCTATCGGAATTGAACCACTTTCAGTAACTGTGAATTTCTGGCTTCGTTGATTCGTCCTCTCAGCGCTTCTTGTTCGCACTCTTCGCATCTTCGGACTTCGACAATGTCATAAGCCATGGGTACCACTGCCACCGATACGCTGAAGCCCTCGGGTTTTCCCATACGGCCCAATTTTATGGCGAACGTTCTTGTTGATGGTGTTGTTAATATGAGTTTGATCGTCGTACAACATGAGGGGAGGAAGATATGAATGTTCGCCTTACGGGAACCACAAATAGCTTCACGGCCAATGCAATCAGTGATCCGCATATCTCCAACACCGACGTACTTCGATCTGCTCAATTGCCACACACTGCCAGTCGTCCACTGAAAACTTTCCGATGTATTGAATAACACAACATGAGACAACGACTAGCGAGTATAGACTATGATCCCTAATCTAAGGGAAAACAATAGATGACATGAGCAAGCTCGAGAAAAACACCAGTGTGATCTAGGTATAACACAGTGATCCCTTCTAGCCATTCCAAACACCCAAAAGTCGCACTGCGCAGAAAAGTGCTAGAAGGAACGCCTCACGGACGCAAGGAACCACTCAAGGTTACATGACAAAAATATTTAAGGATATGGATAAATAATCCCTTTACAAGATGGAAAGAGAAACAGTGGGTGGACAAGGGGTATAGTGGCTTTATGATGCCCACTCCCAGGTGATATCGATACGGCCCAAGCCGAGGTCACCGTTGGTCACTGTGAATGCACTGTTAAATAAGTGGTACCCAGCATCAACATCGACAAACTTACACTGGGAGAAGATAGAAGGCGAAAAGTCAAGTGACGTTTCGGAACAACCAGTGCACCTATCAGTAACAGTAACTGTGGCTGACACGCCTTGATCTATAGAATGTTGTGAGCAACATCATGCAAATGAAGCGAAGTAGAACATACAGGTCGCAACGATCTGCCGGTTGCAGACAGGGTTGTCATTCGGGTTGACACCGTTATATCCACTACGTTAAAGAAACGATCAGCACTAGCATGTTATTAAATTTAACATCACTGACGGATATCCATCGAAGAGAACTTCGGAGACAGCTGCAGACAGATATGAGCACAAGATGAAAGCTCAACTGAGTTTAGAGGTACTAACCTACGATAGGATCTGTGTCAACATTCGTAATGCCGCAGGCTCCTAGTCCGGCTGAAATTGAGGATGATGAGCACGATAAAAGGTGAAAAGACAAGAACGTGACGCTCACTCGCATAATAGGTTCCTATTGGTAGGCAAATATTAGCTGAGGACATGCTGACGAGAAATTTAAAAATAGTTCACACCTTGACCGGAATTAGTTCCTGCCAGAAAGTTGGCTGCACTTGAATCAGAGGAAGAAGATGAAGTGCTGGATGTTGTAGCAGCAGCCTCAGGAGAGCTGGATGTTGTAGCTGGAGCCTCAGATGAGGTCGGTGTGGGTGTTGGTGTGGGAGTCGGCGTGGGAGTAGGAGTATTGGATGTTGTGAACGAGCTGCTGCTGCTGCTGATGATGATGCTGGTAGGATCTGAACCAACATTCACAGGAGCAATTGATGAAGAAGCAGCTTCTGAGGACGATGACGACGACGAAGAAACAACTGAGCTGCTGGCAGAGGGTGCGGGTCGTGCCTGGCATCGTTTCCTTAAAGAACGTTTGCTAAGGTCACGCTTCTTAGGAAGAACTAGAGGAAGATTGTCCAGTTCAGAAGTAGGTTGTGCGACACGTGCGGCCACTGCTCTGTGGTGGTGGACATCGCGGACGGCATGAGGGGTAGCAAGAGCTTGGACACAAGTGAATGCGGAAAGCAGGATAACGACAGACTTGGTGAAAGACATCGTGAGTTTGTACAGGAAGCGGCAGTGGGTAAGGAGAGAGAGGGTGTCAAGCTGAAGAAGGCCTGAATGAGGGACGAGACGTTTTATACAAAACGCTGATGGGAGAGAAGAAAGAGACCTAGCGGAACGACCCTGTCAAAAAAGTATAAAGAGAGCGTGAAATGTTGTGAGTTATTTGCATCAAAAAGAAAAAAATTGCCGGACTATTTTTGGTTCCTAGGCACGGGAAGGGCGAGGGCAGTGTCTGGCATTTCCGGAGTGTGCAAGCCGCGTGTCCTTCCAACGGAGAAACTGGCAGTGCGACCGGCAAATGCCACGAACAACCTCCTATTAAATATTTATGCACCAGAACCAGCCGTAGCTGCATACATTTTAACTAATCCTGTACTTGTCGTCTCTGCCAAACTCTTTGCGTAAGCATCTACCTGACCCAGCAACAACATGCTTTCTAAACGACTCGGCTCGGGCGGTATTTTGAACAAACGTGTCACGTCTTCTTCTGGCAACGGTGCCAATCCTTGTGCAACTCTTGCTGCGCTCTCTTCCTTACGTTTCATAACATAATTGTCAGCTTTTGCCCGCTCTCGTGCAATCTGTCGGGAAAGATACGCAAGGTTACCCTCTTCGTTTCGATAGTTGTCCAAAGCATCCACGATGTGCTCTAGATTTTTAGTGAGCCCTCCTGAGTTCAGATCTAGAGCTGAGAACGACGGCGGTAGTGCAGAGGCCGAACCAAGAGCGGCATTAGGAGATACGATGCCAAATTCTCCTAAGAAGGCACTCAGTAGTGGATTGGTATGGACTTTCAAAGGGAGTTCTTCCAAGATTGAAGAGAATGTGAGCTGATGGCTCGCAAGACTATGAATTGGTTCCTCTATCAACTTCTTCACTGTATGTAGCAAATGTAGTAGGGACAGACCTTGCGGTATTGAAACTAGACTTTTTATAAGCATCTTTGAAAGCGGGCGTTAAGCGGAACGCGCGGAAAGAGGCGTTCTCCCGCGCTGTCTGAGATACATCTGTCCAGACCGGTCTTAGCACAACATGGCATTTTTTTGCACCATAACTAACCATGAACAACGACAACACCGCCATGACGAAGTTTATCTTGATGAATCGCTTGGAGATCAATCAGATTTTGGTTGAAGAAAGCTCCCAGGGTTGATGCCTGGTAAAAGCCAACGATACTGTCATCTCCTTGCACCTCCTTCAAGGACCGTAGCATAGACGTTTGGTACCGAGCTACAATCACATCTGATTATCGCCTGCAATCGCCTACACAGCAACATACGTACCCACAGATTTTGCGGATTTGTCGTCATCGTCTCCAGCGTGATGAGGAAGTGCAAATGAGTTGGAGACTTCGAGAACACCGTCTAAATCGATACCGAGAAGAAGACCGATAGGAGAAGAAGAATTGCTGTCGCACGCGTGCTTTAGTATTTTTGAGACAACCTGATACAATATCAATATGATGCATAGCACAGAATAAAGTGTTGGCAGACCAATCCATCAAGTTGTACGAATCGTAAAGGTATTTCAGCTTCGACATCAATCAGTGTGGACATGGATGACGGAAGGGCTTCATATGTAGGAGCCGCAGGAGCTGGCGCAGCTGAGGGCGCAGGTAGAGAAGCCGCAAGAGCGGCGGCCATCGAGGGAGCGGCCATAATGATAATGTCGAGAGTAAAAGTCGTTTGTCGTACTCAGCGAGCGCTAAAGAAAATTTGCATTGGAAGGAGTGCACACGTGATTTGTGCGTTTTGCAATCGGTATGGCGTCATCGTTTGTCTGTCAAACAAAGTTCTCTTTATTCTGCTTTTCTCATCACTCAAGTGACCTGATAAATTTTCATGCGACTTTAAGTCGCAGTAACACCGCACATCTCGCAATGACTATCACTCGCGCAACTCGAATCAAGATACTCCTTGTTATCGACGTCCTCTTCTTCTTTGTGGAACTTATAGTTGGTATGCTCGCGTTCATGGATTGATGAGTTCTTCCCATGTAACCGATGTCAATCTAGGATATGCTGTTGGTTCATTAGCCTTGGTGGCAGATAGCTTCCATATGCTCAAGTACGGCCTAAAACGTTCTCGCTCAACTATCGCACACTCATGGCTACTTTAGTGATGTAATGAGCTTGATAGTGGCACTCTACGCCATAAAGGTCAGTCCAGTTTTCTCTTTCGGTTGAACAAGTGTCTCTTACATTCATCGAATATTCTTTACTTAGTTGACAGCAGAGAATGCCGCTGATTCACGTTATTCGTATGGATGGCACAGAGCCGAGATCCTCGCAGCACTCGTAAACGGTGTCTTCCTTCTAGCACTCTGTTTCTCCATTTTCCTGGAGGCAGTAGAACGGTTCTTCAATACCCCAGGTACAAATCATTTTATTGCGTCACTCTCGTGACCTTTTCTCAAAAAAAAAAACCACACTTTCCAGAAGTCTCCAATCCGCGTCTTGTCGTGGTAGTCGGATCTTTAGGGCTTGCTTCTAATATTGTAGGCTTGTTTCTGTTCCATGGTATGACCATAGCACTCTTTGATGAATGTAGATCCATAACCAAACCACAATCTTTTCCCAGAGCACGGTCATTCGCATGAACATCCCCATATACAGCCACCGACTCCGAGTATTTCTTCGTCATCGGGAAAGGATTCACCTTCACGTCCAACATCTCCTTTGCGGTCCGGTAGAAGCCTCGCTCCTCGTTCTCGTACCGAATCCTTCTCTTCCTTATATGGCCATCCCGCGGCCACCCGCGCTTCCCTCGTTCAAACAGCACAAGAAATTGCAGACGCACGATCTCCTTCTCCGTCCCACCGAATAAGGTTACCCGGTGAGTCACTCGAGCATTCTCCCTTTTCAGGCCGGAAAGGTGACATGAACAGAAGGCCCTGATTCTGAAGCCGCTACGGCCTACAACGCACCTACACCCAGTGAAACGACTGCCCTCTTATCCTCCTCTGAATCACCGCGACCCCGTCCGCAACATTCCCATGCGGGGTCTATGAACATGCGTGCTTTAGTACTCCACGTTCTCGGCGATGCGTTGGGTAATATTGGAGTTATCGCAACTGGCCTCGTCATCTGGCTTTCCTCTTGGGGATTCAAATATTACTTTGACCCAGTTATCAGCTTAGTAATCACCGTGATTATCTTCTCATCTGCTCTGCCGTTAGGTGAGTCGTGTTTTCTGCGTTTTTTCCTTGATCTTTTCCCCTTTTATCATATAATTAATGTCCGTTATTCTATCAGTCCGCAGTGCATCTTTCATCCTTTTGCAAGGGGTGCCTTCTACAGTCTCATTGGACGAAGTCCGCTCGTCGGTTCTCGCCGTTGAAGGTGTGCTCTCGTTACACGAGTTGCATGTCTGGCAACTGTCCGAAAGTAAGATAGTTGCCTCTGTACATGTGATGACATCTAGAAAACACGACTTCATGCCTGTTGCTGCCAAAATACGAGAGGCTCTTCACCATCATGGTATTCATTCCAGCACCATTCAACCAGAGTATGCGAGAATACATATTCCAGAGGAACAACTGATGGTGAGTCAGATCGGTAGATGCATCCGAAGTGACTCTGGCTCAAAATGTTCTCGCCAGACCTCCGAAGATACCTCGTGTCTAATTCTATGTCCTGAAGATCAGGAATGTGATCCGCAGGAGAATGCATGTTGTCGTGAGCATTTTCTACCTTTCCAATCTGCGCCATGGTTAACAAACATGTTCATTCATACTAAGCTCCTCCCATAACGGATGTTTGACATGCATGTTACCAATAATTTTATCTACTAAATGTGCAGTTTTTTTCTTGATGTATCAAGTCCCCAACTCCATGAAGACAGGAAAATTAGCTAGGAATGATTGTGAAGAACTCAATCTTTGTGCTAATGTATTACCAGTGTAACTGAACTTGCGTGTGCGAAGGTCAGATACTAAGCGGCGAGCCATTGCAGAACTGGTTTGTCCGAAAACCGGTTGAACTTTGACAGTTGCACTTTGCATCGCCAACTCCAAGTGCATTACAGCGGTGAGCACCGACGAAACAAGCGCAACCAATAGTTCCGCACTCATAGTCATAGTCTGTTCTGGTTGACTGTCGATGTAGATGATAAGGGAGGGCACGATGTTGTGCAAAAATATGGGAAGCAGCGGAGGCGTAGTTGGAGGGCGTGGCGCGGTGAGAATAAACACTGCAAGCCGCCTGCTATGTTCGATCTCCGAAGGTACATTGGCCACCACAACGAGTTCTGACCAAAGAACTTGTAGGAATTTGGAAGGTGACACGACCTTCAAACAGCGTTCAACGTCAATCGAAGGAAGTTTGTTTGTGCGAGCCATATTCAACGCTGTTTGTATGGCTTGTCGAGGATATTCTTGCCATGATACGCGAGGACCCATTGTGATAGCACTTCGTATTCGAGCTGGAAAATGAAATGTATCAGTAAGCTAGTGTAAACAGCGTAGGGGAGTCGGACCTTCTTCACGAGCCCCCAAAGCTGTTGTGAGAACACGCTGAAGTTCATCATTATTGAAAGTCACTGAAGCTATAGGCTCCTTTCGCGCACGATTGACCAGAAGAGACATCACGCGGGGTCCGCATAGTGTTAAGACGAGACGCGGACATGACGGAGACAGGAGGAGAGTTTGAAGAACTTCGAGATGAATGGGTGCGTTGAATCTGAGATAGTCAGCGTTGATCTCGATAAGGAGATAAAAACTCAATCACCTTTTTCGGTGAATCTCTTGGAGCAAGGCCTTTATAACGCCCACCAACGTCCAATTGAGCAGAGGATCGGTAAAGTACATGACACCATTTCTCAACGTGTCCATGTTCATTTTCCCTTCGACTGTTGATCCAATGGCGTGTAAGACGAGAGACGCGGCAACGCGGAGTAAAGTTTTGGGTTGCGTAGAACTGGTCGAAGTTTATCATTAGCTGAATGGTCTGTGCGCTAATTCTTGATTGCATACCGCAGGATCTAACATTGCAACGATCTTTCATTAGACATGAGCACCTTTTAGTCAGAACTTAAAACCGTACCGTGTCTTCAATACCTTCGCTCTCGAATAGCGCTTTCAACCAAGCATTGAAGGTTGTAAGATCTCCTCCTGTCAATGAATTGTAGTGATACACCTCTGCAGTTAATTTGAGGAATTCCGAAGACGTAGTCTTGCCATCCATAGAGAATGTGTCCGATTGGAACTACGATGAATGTCAGCTCGGGATGAAATGCAACACTGAAGGAATAACATTGAACCGCGCAAGCACTGATTGTAAAAACATAACCACGTCACCGATGTGACTAAGTGCGGTCTGTGGGTCACCTGAATCGAAATTAAAGGGGAGTGAGGGAGAAGTATTCGACGTCGGCGTGCTTACCAACAGTTTCGCAAGTGTACAACTCAAAAAATTGCAACGCGTACGCCACCAGTTCCGAGGTCTTAATGTGTAGAGACAGCGCGTCCAAGGCCTGATCATGGTACAGAAGTTTGCATATATGACCCATGGCCTCAATATCGAGTTGACTCGTGGCATCGGCGAAACGCTGCTGATAATTACGATTCCAACCTCAAGTGACTTACTCAATGACTTACTTGCTTTACAAAATCACCAAATGCTATATGACTGCCAGGTTCGCGTCGGATACGACTTAACCACGTCCGGGGCTCGTCGCCTTCTCCTGAAAGTTTAGTTTCCAAATATATCTATGTGCATTCAAAATAAGTTCAAGCCTCTATGAAATAAAAGAGACCCGACCTCCAACGTCATTCCAGCGTCCTGGGCTTCCGATCTCAAACTAGGTGTATTGTCGTTCACAATTCCGTGGTCAAAAGTCACCGCAACCCTTTGCTCTAAAAGCCCGTGAACAAGTAATTCCTTGAGGAAACACCGAGCGAGAGGTTGTGATCTGGATATATGTTGTGTTCAGGTGCCCGTTCCTGGGTATTTCATTTCAAGACTTACGAAGGGCTGGAATTTCCATCTGCTTGAGCTATCATGGAGTCACAAACACTCAAAACATCATTGCGTCGAAGCACGATGAATAGTGCATTTTGCATAGCGTGTTTCTGAGTGAGACGGAAACTTAGTGAAATTGGAAAGTACACGAACGAGCACTCACCCAGTCAGATTCGGAACTGGGATTTTCTGTATTGATACACTTCTCGAAAGCCACCAATAGCTGAGGAAGCTATAAACAACCTCAAGTAATGTTCTCACGAGTAGGAGATAATCATACCCGCCCAACGATGAAGGTTTTCCACGTCGTAGTCGTGACAGTGGAGCTTTGTGAAAGACACACGAAAGCACACAGTAATAATTGGGTGTAAAACACGGTGGGTGACCAAGACGACCATCTAAACAAACCGACCAAGAGCGCTGCACAGTATTGCAAGTTCGCTGCGCCAAAATCTCCGGCTCTGAAATTGATCTGCAAAGAATGAGGAATGAAAATTCATCGTGGGTACAGATAGGGAATGGATCTACCCACAAGAGCGTGGAGAGTCAAGCTGAGCGAAACAAGATCATTGTTTGAGCTTGAGCCGACAATATCGCCCCTTCCGAGGGTTAATTGCATCGTATGCATCATCTGTGCTTCCCGAGCGAGTTTGGCGTCATCCCCCATCAGCTTTCTAAGTTGCCTCTCAAAGTGCTCTAGAACTTCCCTCAAGCCTGGCGAAAGTTGAAAGTTCAGTAGAAGGTCGTTCGCAGTTTCATAATGGACAGCTGCTTGAGTCGTAGATATCTGCGTCATATCTGGATTGCATGACAAAAGAACTGTAAGGGCACATACGATGAGCGGGCGGGTCAAAGTCAGGATGAGAGGCAAACGGAAATGACTTGCGAATTAACAATTCAGACGACGAGGTAGTGAGTTGGTGGAAATGCGAAACCGGAAGGGTATGAGCTATTTCCAGTAGTAGCAGAGCATCTTGTACGACTCCGAGAACGACAATGGGTGATTCGTCGAATGCTACAACAGAACCAATGGGATTGGGTTGCCCAGATGAATAATGAGCGTCTAGAGCAATTCGACAGAGCATGTCCAATGTGGCAGCATTATGGAGTTCAGGATTGCGCGCAGCCTGAAGTAATGTTGCTATGAAAACTGCGAGGGATATCATTCCATCGTTCAATGCGTATTTGAGATACTCATGAAGAGCAGGGTCTCCAGGATAAGACCGGTACAAGACAAGAACAGAATCTGTTGCGCTTTACATTTCAATGACGGTCGAATAATGAGTATTATTGTCACAGACTGCTTATGGAGTTTTCGATGGCCTCTGGACTCTGATCAGAAGAATTTCTTGATATGAACAATTTGCAAAGCTTGGCCCACTAAAGAAGGGGAAGGCGACTCGTATGTTGACGTGGAAATACAGTACACGCAAAGACTGACTTTTACAGCCGAAATTCCGCTTTGAAAGCAGTTCCTGGTCAGTTCAGGGATGGTCATCTCATTTCAGCAAGAAGGGGGAAGGCAAGTTAAATAAATCGGAATTCAACTAGTAAGCGCCACACCACTTATAATGGCGCTTAACAACTAATATTCGTCCAGGTTCTTTCATTTGGCAATTGCAATATGTTCTCTCAGTTCAGACACGCTGTAGAGACATTGGCCCCGCACCCAAGGATCAGCACTGACGAATCTCCTCCCAGCGATGGCGACAGTCCTTCATCTAATGCTCGTTCACAGTCTATAGATTTGACTTCACCCACACAGCTGGCAGAAAACGCTCTATCCAGTCTGTCTAGTTTGCGCAAATCCTTCTCTCCTACTCTCCCTGGAACGCCTTCTCCTACAAATGCAAAATCTCCCTCTACTCCGCGACCTTCTACTCCGCGGCCTTATAAATCCACCCTTGAAGAACGCCTTCGGGCAGCGACAGCATTCACTATTGGAGAAGCGTCTAATTCTACTACACCACAGCCGTCAGCGAGAGCTTCTCCTGCACCTTCCATTGCCCCACGGGATCAACCACCTTTACCTGTGTCGCCACTGTCTACACCTCTTCCGGAATCGCCGATATCGTCACAACCTTCCACAGAGTCAGAGCCCCTCCAAGATCCGCTGGGAAAGCTTTCTCTTGATGACAACCCTTCTGGGAGAGTGGAGCCACAGGCTGACGCGACTGTGTCCGTAGATCCGGGTGTTGGTAATTCAGAGACTAGTGCAAAACGTTCACATCCAGGACCGGACCCAGATGTAATAGGGACGACTAGAGAAAATTCCTCAAACACAAAGGAGCACGTTGATGGAATAGTAGAAGGAAATGCCCAAGATGAAGTGATTGCACCCATCGAGTTGAACGCGTCCAAGGATACGAAGGAGGCAACTGACACAGAAGCATCGGAAGAACCGCCGATTTCTCCTATCAATAAGGTTCAAGCCTTAGACCCAGAGAGCTCCTCATCCACCTCTGTTGCATTGGTTCCAAGTTCAACAACAACCACGGTAGAAGAGTTGCAGGAACGGCTCAAACTCGTTGAACAGCGCTTCACAGGTAACGATCTGCATATATATCGTTGTCGTCATCTTACAATTCCGCTTTCAGACGTGTCTACTTCATTTAAACGTCTTCAAGCTGAAAAAACAGCAGCCGATACCGTTCTACGGGAATTAACCCCCCTTGAATCATTGCGGGAAAGTGATGCCTTGAGAGATTATCTCCAAAATGTCTTGTTGAAAACTGAGGTTAGCCTTTCGTATAATTGACAGCGTCTCTCTTCTCTGAACTTATCTCCTAGCTTTCCCGCAACGAGATTAAACATCTCAATACGAAACTTCAGAGTAAGTCGACCCTTAGTATCCGATTACTGTACATAATCCGGTCAAATATATCCTCTAGCACAAGAGAGTCGCATCGAAGAACTACGCGATACTCATCGTCTAGAATCTCGTTCTCAGATCGACCAAATTGACAACCTCAAGAAACAACTAGAGGAATCGGAGCTCCTCATCAAAGCCTCTCAAGCAAATTCAGATGAGGTAACAAAGCTCAAAGCTGAAAATGAACGATTGAACGGAGAGGTCGTGAAAGGGAAGGAATTGGCTAAGGAGGAGGAAGAGAAAAGGATGAAAGCCATTAGCTTACTCAAAACTGTTAGACAGAAGCTGACCAAGGCTGAGAAAGACAGAGATGATGCGGTCAAAGAAGTATCAGCCTTGAAGGAAAAGGAAAAAGGAGAACGAGCCAGGGAAGAGGCGGAAAGATTGAAGCACCAGAGTGATATCAATTCACTCAACACAGAACGGGATAGAGCAATCACCGGTCTGAGAACTCAGTTCGATAAAGAGCTTGTAGTGGTTAGGGAACGTCATGAGAAGGAACTGGCCGCTCTGAGGGCGGAGCTGGAACTTGAAACCGTAACCGTGAAGGTATGCACACCTGATAATCTACTATGGAGACGTTTTCTGTTTTCTAACCATCAGGAATGCACCCAGGCCACCTTTGAAAAAGAATTGTCTATTAAAAATTCTCGAATTACTCAACTTGAGAACTCACTCAATTCCGTCGTCCGGGACAAGAATTCTTTTTTCGAACAAGTCCAGATACGCCAGGCAGAAGTCGAATCCTCACAGGCTCACCTCGAGTCCTTGCAGAGCCAGAACGCAGAACTACAGCATCAACTCCGCGAGCAAAGCGATCGAATTATTCTTCTGAACGAAGAGCTTCTCGAGGCGCGGCGCGAGCATGATACAGTTTCGTCAAAGTATTCTTCCATCTCCACCTCTCCCGAAGACACTGCACACTTGCTCTCTTCGGTCGAAGTCAAATACGAAGCCAAATTGACGGAGTTGAAAAGGGTATTGAAGAATACAGAGAAAGAAAGAAACGAGAGCGATGCAGAATGGAGTAGAAAACTTCGTGAAAAGAACCAGGAGATGGAGAAGCTTAGTACTCGACTTGGGACAGCGATTCAGTCAAAGGCACAGGACCATGGGCATGTGGAAAATCTGAAGGTGGAAATATCACACCTCCAGCAACAGATTCAAATAAGCCAGAACGAGGTGTCTCAGGTGCGTATGCAGATAGCGCAGCTCAAGGAAAATGAGGTATCGTTTTCTTCTCTACTCTCTCTTTTGGGAAGTATTGAATCTCGAACATCTTTCAGACAACGTTCAATACCCGTGAGACTGAGATGGAGACCAAAACCAAGGTTCTCGAACAAAAACTAGAGGAGGCCAAATCGAGAGAGAGTCAGTTACGGAGCAACAACAAGGTGAGTGACACTACCACCGTACTCGTATTCGTATCGACACCCTAAATTTATTCATCCAGACTCTCCGCGAAGAACTACGCAAGGTCCAATCTTCTGCTGCATTGCTAGAACGTCAACGGAATCCCGGCATTGGGTATTGGACCTCTAGAAGCGAATCTACTGCTGTTGCGTCGTCAGATTCTGTCAACTCTTCCTCTTCTACTCCTGTCGGTCGCACGTCGTTGGATAATGCACGTGAATCCCCTGTTAAGAAAGAGGAAGAAGAGGTCAATCTAGAGTACCTCCGGAATGTCATTCTGCAGTTCTTAGAGCATAAGGAGATGAGAGTGAGTATTATTCATTGTTCGTACACTGAATGGCTCATTGTTATAATTTAGCCTAATCTCGTTCGGGTGCTCTCGATCATCTTACACTTTACCCCGCAAGAAACACGCCGGTTGGTTGCCAAAGTGTAGTTACTGTAGAGTGAAAATTCGTATACCCTCAATCTCATACGTCGTATGTGATAGTCGATGCAGGCTCCTCTCGCTCTTTGCCTTTCCCATTTGTGAAGGTGGTATTGCTTGGTGGAAGTGATGTTATTGCAGGCGATGGTGTAGTGAATGACGTGGGCCCCGGGTTGCTTGAATTATTATTGCTGGCCAACTGCCAACTTGGTATTGATGGACGACCAACCATCGGTGGAGGTGGAGGAGTACTAGACACATTCGGTCCTCTACTTAGCAGCAATGCTTTGAGAGATTTGAGCTCTTGCTGTAATTCAGCAAGGGTCTGTGTCTGCGTATCTTTGTTTTTCTCAATCATCTGTAATGCATTTAAGCAGATCCTTAGGGGACAATAAAACCATCGTCACTCACTTTGGGAAGCATGTCGCGAATGGTATTGACCTCCTCTCTAATTTCCCGCAATTCGTCCCTGGCTCTAGCTTCTGCACTCCGCATTTCCGAAACGACTGCTTCCACGTCTCTCGTTGTCTTGTCCACTTTTTCCTTCTGGTCTTCGACAGCTTGCTTGACAGCGGCAGTTTCGGATTGGATTTCCTTGAGAAGGGCTTCTGCTGCATCAAATTGAGCTGTCAGAGCATCTCGGTCGCCTTCGTAAACAGTCGTTTCTGGAGGCTGAAGGTGCGGCGAAAGGTATTTCTAAGGGGGCAATTATTTGAAGTTCGAAGCAACGACAGGAAGAACGCCGTGCAGCAAACCTGGAATAAGGAGACTGCGCCATAAAGAACAGTCCCGGATGCTACGGCAGTAATCTGTGGTTCAAATAAGTTGAACGTGATTATTAGCAGCCGCATCGGTCGCAACGTACAAAGTAATCCCTCCAGTCCCACTGCTGAGCAGGATATGGTGAACCAAACGCAGGAGGGAATCCTAGGGTGTAAGGAATAGCAGCAGCAGACTGATTTGATGCTTGCCGAACGGCCAAGTCAATTTCAGGCGGGGTAAGGCCCTTTGCCTCGAGGAATTGAATACGTTGAGCTAGTGGAGATGATTGAGACTAGATCATATTGTTGTGAGTTGAGAGTTAAGAGAGAAGAATCTCAAATTTTACTTTGGGATCTGAAAGAAATGCAATAGCATTGCGAATGAGCTCTTCACGATCCGACATGAATGTAGTCTAAAACTGAAAGTTCAGTAAAAATAAGCGCCCATCTCATCTCCCGCAACTTGAATCACCACCACCACCCTGGCCACACACAATTATCTTACTTAGCGAGGATAAAAATTCGAAGTAATTCTGTCCAGGCTGTCTAGCAGAATCTTCGAGGCTTGGATGATCCCGTGGTCGTCGTTAATTGCAATGCAGCGCCGCGTCATGAATGGTTCCGTCTTGCCTGACATCGACTATTGGAAATGAACTCTTTCAATTTGATCGGCGCTGTCTTATAACTGAGGTCCGTTCAACAATATACCCCAGCTCAGCTGTTTGTGAAGCCTTTCTCATGTATTTACAAACATAGCTCGCACCAAGAATAACTTGAAAGCCTTTATGTTATCAGGGATCGTATAAGATCATACACCCTCTCTACTGACAGATTGATATCGCCATCCCTGACTTCCGTTCAAAATCATCCAACATTCATTGTTGGACGTGCAACTCGCTAATTTCTGATCATTAACATTAATCATGATTCTTGACAATCTCGGGCCCCTCTTCTGTCCAGACAATAAATTCCTTTCAGGAATCATGATAAGCTTCTCGCAATTCTCCTTCAACGACCCACGACCATCACTATTACCTACAAGACCAAATTGTGCCCGGGACTCCTTCCGTCTGACCTCCCATAAGCTTCACTGAATCGAGATCGTTATGCACTCAAATGAAATTTTGTTTCCACAATTTCATCCAGCGTTGAGCGTTGTTCCGACCACATCTCATGTAGGGCGCCGTAATGCTCGTCGTCCCTTACAATCATCTCCACTGACTGGTCCCGCACTTTCCAGCGAGGGTGCTGTCATTCAAGAAGATCATGTTCTTGGTAGACCTAGGCCGTCTAGGATTTCATCGTTACCAGAATTCTCGAAATCCACAGAATACTGGGTAGAATCTATTCCACCTCTTCCATTCTCAAAATCCCATCAACACACATCTTTGCCGCCCGCACACTTGTCCTTATCTAATTCCACTACTTCTTTACCGAAGACATCTTTATCATACCCTTCCAAACCTCCTCGACCGTCTTCTGGAGGAAATACACGTTCCCTATTCCAAAATATATCCCATGCGCCACATCGGACTTCATCCTCACTCCATGACACCAGTGAGACATGGCTCGTCACCAGTACGTACGAGGAGACGCCGCGTTTTAGCAGGCCTAATAAAGGGTCCACCGTTGTGATGCCCGAATCGGTCAAAGAACACCGAAGAAAGTCACTAGCTAGCGTAAAGTCTCAACCCAGCCTTCGCGATCGCAGTGCAAATAGTACTCGCGATATTCGTAGTGAGGAAAGCGCTTTTAAACGGACTATTCAGCCAAGAAGAAGCTTATCATCGCTCCCCAGCAAAGTCCGTCAACGTGCGAGCGCTATCATGAGCCTAGACACCACTGGCAATGTGGCAGGCTCTTGCGGCAACGGCATTCCATGTCAACCATATTCTAGGAGTATCACTTCTCGATCTTCTTCGTCCACAAAAAATATCTCTGATATCGATTCCTTCATTTCTTCACCCCCTCCTCTTCCTTCGAGTAACTCCGCACACAGCAGTGAAAGCTTCATCTCGAACTTTGTGATCGTCGATGATGACGAAACCCTTCAGCCTGATTCATCGAACACAACCTCGAAATCCAGAACAGTTTCCATTGATTCTCGCAACAGTTTTGGGGCCTTCAAATGGCGTACAAAGGATGTTTTGAAGAAAAGCAGATCCTTTGTGCATTCACGAGCTTCTTCTAGTGTAGATCCCATCTTGGGATCTGTTTCCTCTCCATTTGTGGCTCCTCGTAAACACGTAAAGGGCTTTAGCTTTCTATCTTTCTCCAGTTCGGATGACTCACATTCATTCCATGTTCCTCCCGTGCCAGGACCACTCCGGGATGACATCGGTATGACAACTATCAGCGATACCAGTTCTGACTCTGACCTTGCTACCGACGACACTCACATCGATTATCAGAAAGAAGTTGGACAGCCGTTGTACGATGCTTTCCCGCGCCCTCCCTCTATCGATTATAATGCGATATCATCCATGCTCCCGGGTCCCCTCAGCGATCACAATCGTGGCAACCTTCACCCTCTTCCGAAAACTCCTCCTCCTGAGTTAGATATGAATGAGAGGCTGGGAAGCCCTCTCCCTCGAACTCCCACTCCCTCATCACCAACTGGATCATCTTCTAGAATTTTGGTATCGCCACCCACTTGCACTTTTCCGCCTTTCAAACGAGGAAACACCGACCAGGTTCTTCCGCAGAATATTGGCCTCGGTGGACGACCATTTGCCTCAACTCCGGATTTATTCTCTACATCTCCGCTGCGTGATTCACCGACCGCCAGCTTCTTGAGCATCGAGGATGATAATGTGAGACCTCCTCGTGTTTCGTCCAGACCAAAACTCCCAGGGGCTGCTTCCGCAAAAGCGATGAATTTGCTCGGTGTACTAAACGGGCCCAGTAATCAGGCTCAAGCGGCAATTCCGAGGACGGTGGGGACGATGAAGAAATTTTGGAAGAATTTGACTGGTGGAGAGAAGGATCTTGTAAAATCCAGAACATAGTCGAACCGGCAAAAGCCTTGATATCTATTTTTGTGAGTTGTTCTAGCTTCCCAATGTTGTAACGGATGTTAATTTTTGCGGAAATATAGATACCCTCTTTGACTTTCACTCTCTCTGAATCTTCTGTTTTACAGAATCCATTCCTTTCACTTGATAATCATCTCCGATTCTGCTTCTGGATTCCCTGTCACTTAGGGATTGTATCGCGACCCGTCAAATCCGAATTATACTGGTAGTACCCTACTCCCACGAATCATTGCTACATTATGTATGTGTATGTCATAATCGCTTCATCTGTCCTTCTTTTTGCTCGATTTGTATGTTACCGTAACTATTGTGCTGTACAGTTGGCTCAGTGCAAAAACTGTTACTCTGTACGTATATTTACATTAACATAACCGTACCACCGGCTTTTACTTGAACTGTACGATATAGACCATAACTGATCATAAATTGCCTGATACTATGGTAATACAAGATATGCAAATTAAGACGGGATCGCCTACCTCCAACCACTACAGAAGCTGCCAGAAAAATTAGACAAATGGATTCCTTGCAATCAAATGCACATATTGTGAATTTCTGAATTTCTTTGTGAATTTTTTGCTTGCGTCGGGCAATGTCCAAGCAAAATCAAGGATATTTTTTTCTTGCCATGCATTCAACCCCACTCAACCTCACTAGCATGCAGGGATCGACACTAATGTGAATCTTACAGTTTCGACGTGCTTTCGAACAACACGAACAGTACTTACTATGATATTTATAGATATGCACTGGGCAGGGATATGCATTTCGTCAGAAAACTCTTTTCTTAGCAGCCACTAGCCCCAGGACTTTCATGATTCTCTGAGACAAGTATACTTTAGATATAGCACATAATATTGCCATCAATCCTCCAGGAACAAAGAATGGACGAAATTAAAGGCTTTAAAAAAGTCCAGAGGTCTAAGACAATATTCATAAAGTCCTCAGTAGGAATCTTGAGGAGCATAGACCTAGTGGATGGAGTATGACAAGAAAAATTGGACGAAAAAAGTGCAATCATGACCGGGTTAAGGCCAACCAGTTGGATTAGTCCGGCTTGCCGGAGCCGCATGCCGAAAGCTGCCGTCAAATTTTTGCTCGCGCTCCGATTCTAGTTTCTGAAGCTTTCTGATTCAGACGACCACCATGCTTCGGGTTGCTGCTTGTAGGGCTGCACCGGCCGTTTTCGCCTCTTCTTCATGTGCGTTTATCTGTCTTCCCAGCCGGTCCCTCTAATTGTATACGTGTTCACAGCCATTCCCCGGTTCGCAGTTTCAAGAGCTGTTCTACCTATCCACTTTGGTCCGTGAATTTGCCTATGGTTCGCATTTTGGCTCACCAATTGGTACTTTAGTCACGCGCAGAGGATATGCAGAGATATTCAGTCGTACAAAACCCCATATGAACATTGGGACCATCGGTATGTCATTAATACGTCCAAATCCTCAACCTTCTGCTTCAACCTCTTTTCCAGGTCATGTTGATCATGGAAAGACAACCTTAACTGCAGCCATTACCAAGGTCCTTGCCGAGACTGGTGGTGCTACCTTCACCGACTACGCCCAAATTGACAAGGCACCAGAAGAGAAAGCCCGTGGTATCACCATTAACTCTTCGCATGTCGAGTATGAGACGGATTCACGGCATTATGGTCACATTGACTGTCCCGGACACGCTGATTGTGAGCTACGTTATTACTTTTACTTCTCTTTAATTCCACCCGCGCGTAGACATCAAGAACATGATTACTGGTGCCGCGCAAATGGACGGTGCTATCATTGTCGTCTCTGCAACCGATGGTCAAATGCCCCAAACTCGTGAACATTTGCTACTAGCTCGACAAGTAGGAATCAAAAAGCTCGTTGTGTTTATCAACAAGGTCGACATGATCAACGACCCGGAAATGCTGGAACTTGTGGACATGGAAATTCGTGACCTTCTTTCAACATACAACTTCGATGGAGAAAATACACCTATCGTCATGGGCTCGGCACTTGCTGCTCTAGACGGTCGTGACAAGGAAATTGGCGTTGACAAAATCTTGGAACTCGTCAAGGCGTGCGACACATGGCTCGACCTTCCTGCTCGTGGGTTATCTTGTCCGTAACATGCTTCTATTCTCATGACGTTCTTCTAGGTGATCTTGACAAACCCTTCTTAATGCCTATCGAAGGTGATTTACGCGCTACTTGTTTGTAAAACTGTCATACTTAGACCCAATTTTCGGAAGATGTCTTCTCTATCTCTGGTCGTGGCACCGTCGCTACTGGCCGTGTGAGTAATCCATACCTTTTTTGCAGAACGCTTGTTAACTTCTCAATCCAGGTGGAACGTGGGACTGCCCTCAAGGGTAAGGAAGTCGAAATCCTCGGTCTCGGAAATTCATTCAAAACCACTCTTACTGGCATTGGTCCGTTTATTCTCCGAAAATCAATCAACGACCAAGCTGATATGTTAAACAGAAATGTTCCACAAGGAGCTTGAACGTGCTGAAGCTGGTGACAACATGGGGGCTCTCCTTCGTGGTACTAGGCGTGAGCAAGTTCGTCGGGGACAGGTCCTCATTGAACCTGGCTCAATGAAGGCGGTGAAGAAGTTCCGCTCTCAGGTTTATGTGAGTACTCGTTTTAGCTCTCAGATCTGTCCATTTCTCACTAACTCCTCGATAGATTTTGACCAAGGATGAAGGTGGACGTTACACTCCCTTCATGCAAGGATACCGTCCTCAACTCTATCTTCGTACCGCCGACGTAACTGTTACCTTGAACTTTGCCGAGGGTACACCCGATGCCGAAGAAAAAATGGTGAGATCTTAACCTCGCCTGGATTTAATTTTGATTTCTGAGTACATCTGTGGCTACAGGCCATGCCCGGTGACAATGTCGAGCTCGATTGTGAATTGATCTTTGACCTTGCCGTCGAAGTCGGCTCACGTTTCACCCTGCGGGAGGCAAACAAGACCAGTGAGTCCTTATTACTACTATATTTCGATCCGTCTTGTTAATTTGGTCTATCTAGTCGGCACTGGTGTCGTCACGAAGATTTTGGAGTAGGTAAAAAAAAATATCGCTCCTTCCTCTACTTCCGGATCGACAATCCCAATACCGTTATCTTATTCTATATACACACCTACAATCTTGCATGGCATTCACGCACCCAGCTCTATATGAATGTGCTAATCTCTTTCGCAAATATCTGCTGTCGTCGACTGTAGGGCGACGCGATTCGTGCTTTTGTACTATATAGACAGTGGAATAAAAGACTGTCCTGGTCCAAAAATATTTGTTACTGTGTGTACAGCAAAGTCCAGTGCTTCCTCAGGAAGTTGATTTCCTTGAAAGTTGTTATCTGCCCGGCTGGCAGTTGAATGAGTCGGAGCGGACTTCCGCATTGAATTTTCTTCGCATTTGCGCGCTGGTTCTTTTTTAATTACATCCTCTTGGTTCATTCAGGTCATCGCATATGCAGTCTATCTTAAGGCGTACCCTTGCTCCTTCCCATTCTCTACTAAGGTGTCAGGTGAATGTAACCCCACGAGCATTCAGGACTTTCGGACTCCGGACTCTTGTCAGTGCGTACTTGTCCGTAAGTTCTGCTTGAATTGTTTCTGACTTGCCCGGGACAGCCAAAAAATACACTGTCGAACATGAATGTGTTGCCTTTGACGATTCAACTGGACTTGGAGTTATCAGCATCACAGATCACGCCCAGTCATCTCTGGGCGACGTAGTCTTTGTCGAACTTCCACAAGTAGGCACAGTTGTTGCTCAACACGGTGCGTAATATAAACTTCGCTTCATGGGCCTTTAACCGATATACACATGCTCCAGACCAAATTGGCGCAGTAGAAAGTGTGAAGGCTGCGTCTGACATTGTAGGTGCTTGAATCCGTTTTGTGGGTCATTTGAGTCATCGTTCTATACAGTACGCCCCTGTGTCCGGTGAGGTAGAAGAGATCAACGAGACTCTCGCGGACCAGCCCGGTCTACTGAACAAATCTCCCGAAGAAAAAGGTAGGCATATTTGGAATCCTTCGGATAAGATTGACTGACTTCAAACAGGTTGGCTTTGTAAAATCAAGCTGTCTGACCCTTCAGAGGCAAGTACATCGGGTATCAATATACGATGATTTAGGAACTGAATGTCGATGATCACAGTTGGAGAAACTAATGAACAAGGAGGAATATGAAGCCAGTTATGAGCATTAATGCAAATGGACCTTGCACAATAGATTAGAGTCGATTTTCATGTTCTTTGTACGATTCAACTCGAATAGAATGGGATGAAAATATAATGTACATGGCAACATTCTAAGATGATGACGACGACGAAGATCCCGGTTCATACTTGTATTTTTCGCCGCGTGCTTCCATTCGCTCCTTTGCTTCGCGAAGAGCCCAGGATTCGACACTGTAAATATGAGGTGAATTATTTGAGAACGAGTTCTAATCATATAACTCGTACCCATTATCTGGCTTGTAGTATAGCATAACTGCAGCAAATGCCATCGATCCAAACATCCCAATGTACCAGATATTCTCCCAACTTTCCTTCACGCGTTTCTGACCAGGTGCTAGCGGCTAAAACCGGGCTATGAACAGCATGAACAAAGGCGAGGCACCGTTGCTCACCTTTTCGCCAAAAAGGTAGCCAGAAGGTTCATTGAATTGAG
The DNA here is from genome assembly GCA_027886305.1 of Lentinula aff. lateritia. Taxonomy (NCBI): domain Eukaryota; kingdom Fungi; phylum Basidiomycota; class Agaricomycetes; order Agaricales; family Omphalotaceae; genus Lentinula; species Lentinula aff. lateritia. The sequence goes on along the minus strand of MU794985.1, from coordinate 49,039 downwards.
GTGCCCCATGAGAAGCCAGTCGTCTGCCTCCAAGTTGCGCTCCCAACTTCGCAAGGCGCAGGGTTTGAGATGATTGTAGCATTTGACAGTGAATCTTTGTCACGCCAAGGTCACGCCAGTGTCAAAATGAGACACCCGAAATGCTTCGCTTCCTAAATTCTCAGAGCCACAAAAATCACAGGAAAAGCCGTTGCTACAGCGAACAATTCAGACATGATCGTTTCTACGTATCTGCTCAGCTTCACTTGTAACTTCAAGTGTTAAAGTTGACGATAACGGTGACACGGTCACTTTTCCCCTTTTTCAATATAATATTCAAAACACTCTCAAGGTACGGAGAAATTAGCCCGGAAGATCGCGCGCGCTGTTGTAAGTAGCTCAGTATCATTGATCTCACATACTAAACCAGCATATGGCATACTGTACTGTTTGCTCAGGAATAGTGTTCAGTCCTCGAGTACTGGCCCGTACAGACCAGGTACAGCTCATGTGCATGAACTACGATAAACAACGACACGGTCTAATAACAAAATAGCCCTTATTTTCTTCCTCGCCGCTCGGCAGTTACATACATGCGGGTGGCTGTGCATCCGATCTGATGGACATGTTTTCTTCATAGAAATTGGTTATTTGACGTTAACGTTACAATTTTCATCATTATCCCTCCCTTCCTTTTACCTTCGCGCAATGGGCGCGCTCGCTTTCGCTGTTGGGGCTCTGGCCCTTCTTTCCTCTCTGGTCAATGCCTCGCCATATAGAGATGACTTGACTGCTTGGAATTTAAACACCAACCAGGACGCTACTGATCCTACTCAGTACTCTACCACCCGCTCTAATACAACCTACACACCCTCCCCAGACAACTGGCGCTCTCTCCCAGTTTACACAATTCTTCTAGACAAATGGGCAGACGGTGATCCCTCTAATAATGACTATTTTGGAACGATGTATGAATGGGATTACCGGGAAACTCAACTTCGGTTTGGTGGTGATCTCAAAGGTCTCGTCGCTCGTTTGGGCTACCTGAAGAACATGGGCATTAAGGTCATATACATTTCTGGTACCCCTTTTCTCAACATGTTATGGCAAGCCGACAGTAAGTTGCTTCACGTACAACTCCTAAATAATTCTAATGACGAAATTCAGGTTATTCTCCTCTCGACATGACCGTGCTCGATCCACATTGGGGTACATGGGCTGATTGGGTCGCAGCTATTGATGAAATTCACGCTCAGGGAATGTACTTCATGGCCGATTTGACGGTGGGAACTATGGGTGACCTTTTGGGTTTTACAGGGTCAGTTTAGCTTCTCGATCTCCTACCTACCTTCTCATCTTCAACCCTAGATTCTTGAATACGAGTGCTCCGTTCACTGTAAACGAGTATGGTGCTGAGTATACTTACCCAAATTACATCCCATGGAATTTTTCCGAGTACAGGGACTTCACCGTAAGGCTATGTGTTTCTGTCCATTTCTTCTTGTATGCTGAAACACATCTGGATTATAGGTTGGCAATACGAAGAACACTTCATGTGTCATGCCTACTTTCTATGATGATGACGGCTCTGTCATTGATCCAGACACCGTTGGTGCAACGTACTGTATGGAGTCAGATTTTGATCAGTACGGTGACATGGAGGCTTTCGGTGTACATCCGGATTGGCAACGTCAATTGTCCAAATTCGCATCCGTGCAAGATCGACTACGTGAATGGAGGCCAGAGGTTATGTCCAAGCTGACCACCTTTTCCTGTATGATTATCAAGGCATTAGACATCGACGCTATTCGTATCGATAAGGCCACTCAGGTGACTGTGGATGCCCTCGCTACCTGGGCTTCTACAACTCGTCAATGTGCATACGATCTTGGAAAAACAAACTTCTACATACCGGGTGAGGTTACAGGTGGCGATACCTTTGGTTCGATATATATGTGAGTAACTCTGTATTTTTCAGATGAATAGCTTCTCACCCTTCCCGTTGTTCTAGTGGTCGAGGCCGCACTCCGTCCCAGCGACTGCAAAACATTACCGCCGTAGCTCAGTTGACTTCTGATCAGTCACAATATTTTTTGCGAGACAATGGCACGGTCGCCCTCGATGGTTGCGCCTTCCACTATTCCATCTATCGATCCCTCACGAGGTTTCTCGGAATGGATGGTAACTTGGCGGTGGCTTACGATGTTGACATTAATTTTGTCACCGCATGGAACGAAATTTTCGTCGACAACGATTTCATCAACTCACAGACTAACAAAGTGGATCCCCGTCACATGTATGGTACCAGTAACTTCGATGTGTTCCGTTGGCCTAGTTTGGCGAATGGTACTCAGCGATCTGCCCTCGGAACGTTCGTTACCTCCTTGGTTATGCCCGGGATAGTTATGGTACGTTGTTTTTCTCTTGCTGTATTGAATAAAACCAATGTGTTCGTACGTTCTAGTACTATTATGGAGAGGAGCAGGCATTCTACATTTATGATGACACCGCGAACAATTATCTTTATGGGTGTGTTACATGATTAATGTACGTTCAAAGGATCCTAACAAACATACCGACCAGTCGTCAAGCGATGCCTGGTAACCTGGCCTGGAAGCGCCATGGATGCTACCAGCTTGGATCGCAGCAATACTACAATATGCCCCTCGATAAATCGACCCTCGGTTGTCACGATGACTGGAACGCCCTCGACCATTTCGATCCGACCGCCGATTCGCGTCGTCTGTTCGCTCAATTCAACTACCTACGGAGTCAATTCGTCGCTCTTCAGGATGGGTACGCCCTGACTGAGCTCGGCAATTGGACTTACTACATTCAACGCGAGGGTTCCAATAACACTGCCACGGAAATGGGATTGTGGTCTATCTCTCGCTCCGAGATGTCCGGTGTTCAAAGTTTGACTGGAACCAATACCAACGCGGTATGGATGTTCTTCACCAACGAGAATTCCACGAATACTTGGACTTATGATTGTAACGACACCCTTTGGATTTCATCACCTTACGAGTCAGGAACTGTTGTCCAGAATCTCTTTTATCCTTACGAGACCTACACGCTTGAACAATCCTCGTCGTCATTCAACAATGATAGTCAAGCGCCTTGGTTCGGTTGTTTGGGTAGTATCACAATGGATGGTTATGGATTCAAGGCGTTAGTCCCCGTGGCGAATTGGCTGTCCCCTCTTCCTGCATTAACTGCATTCACTCCTGGCCACGATTATCGTATAAACAGTGAAACAAGTGGCACTAGCGTTGACATTTCTCTGGAATTTAACACGGAGATGGACTGTAACAGCGTTACTAACAGTATCACATTAGCTATGTCGAGCTCAAGTACTGGCTCGATCCCTACAATTTCTAATGCAAACTGCGCCAACATGAACAGCTCCGCGAACCTTGTTGTTCAAGGTGTTTCCCGCACGCAGTGGGTTTGGAACGCGACACTCACTAACTTCGGAGATGGTATCTTGAATATCACGGTCAACAATCCCTCTTCTAGTAGCGGTAACTCTACTGGAGTAAGTACATGTCAAAGAGGGGAATGTTATGGTCATGCTGACATTCCTTCGCCTATCAGACTACAGATGTTTTGCTTCTACGAAAAGGTTTGCCCGACAATGTCATGGTGTTTCCGGATAACGACTACAACGCTTCCGCCCTCACGAAAAACGGCGATGATTATATCTTCACTCATTCGGCGTACGGTGCAGACATGTTCCGTTATTCGTGGAACTTCGGGCAAAATTGGACGAATTGGACGAACTGGGAAGATACCACAACCCTTGATTTAAGTTCCTTCGCTGATGCGAATCTGTTCTGGGACGGTGACCATGTCGTGGTTCAATGTACGTTTTACCACACATTGCTGTTTCATCCGCTGAATGCGTATCGCAGATTGGAGTGCTGCTACCTTGTCTAGTTCACACGTCGTGCACAGTGACTATGGTTGGTCCGGATACGCTCGTCGCGTCCCACAGCTCATTGCCACTGGTGTTTTCAACGAGTGGGGTTCCAACAAGGGAATTGCGAATACTTTCTCTCAAAGTGGAGACGGTCTATGGGAGTTCACTTTCATGTACTATTGGCCCTCTTACTTCCAGGTTAATGTCTGGGGTGAAGATAACTATTTCTACGGTGACACCGATGGGGATGGTGTTCTCGATCGTCTACCACCCAACAGTGCGGCTGCCAACTATCTGAACATGTCAGCCCCTCCTCTTCCTCATCTCTCTTGGACGGTGTTCATCGACGACAGTACAATGACCTGGTACCTTGAACCTCATGGGCGAGAGGGTGTTGCCGCTACTTTATACGCGCTTCTTGTTTCCATTCCTCTCATTACGGGAACTCTTGCCGTTCTCATCTTCATGTGGTCCTTCTATGGCATCAGGTACAATCAGTATGGTGTTAAGGCCAAGACTAGTTACTTTCCTATCCTTGGCGCCCTTGGTGGAAAATCCGATGCCAAAGACGGGGGTGTCGTGTCCGAAAAGAAGGTTCACAGACAGAATATGGATATCATAGGTTGGCCCGAGGACAAGAACAAACGTCGAAAAGTCCTTATTGCCACGCTCGAGTATGAAATCATCGATTGGAAACTCAAGGTAAAAATTGGTGGGCTTGGTGTCATGTCGAGTTTGATAGGCAAAGCCATGTCCGATGTTGACCTACTCTGGGTTGTACCCAAAGTCAAGGATATCGAATATCCTGCTGGTGATCCAGCCGATCCCATCGAAGTCATCATCTTTGGAGAACCATATCTCATCGAGGTGGAAACGCACACCCTGGACAACATCACCTACGTGATCCTCGACAGCCCTGTGTTTCGTGCTCAAACAAAGGCGGATCCTTATCCTGCTCGCATGGACGATCTTAGCTCAGCTATCTTCTATTCTACGTGGAATCAAGCTATCGCTGCCACAGTCCGACGAAACCCTACAGTCGATATCTACCACGTCAATGACTACCATGGTGCCCTCGCCCCTATCTATCTACTTCCCAAGGTTCTTCCGGTCTGTCTTTCTCTACATAACGCCGAGTTCCAAGGACTTTGGCCTCTCCGAACGAAAGAAGAAATGAAGGAAGTCTGTTCAGCGTTCAACATCAGCAAGGAGCACTGTACAAAATACGTGCAATTCGGTAACACCTTTAACTTACTGCACGCCGCCGCATCTTTCATCAGTGTTCATCAAAAGAGCATTGGTGTCGCTGGTGTTTCCGACAAGTATGGTAAACGTAGCTGGGCTCGTTATCCTGCCCTTTGGACACTGAAGCATGTGGATTCCCTTCCCAACCCCGATCCCACGGATATTGCTGCTTTAGATGAAAGTCCCCCTGACGCTAAGAAAGTTCAAATCGACCAGTCAGCAGAGGCTGCTCGACCCGAACATAAACGGCAAGCTCAAGAATGGGCAGGACTCAAGCAGGATCCTGACGCAGACCTCTTCGTATTCGTTGGTCGTTGGTCTAAGCAGAAGGGTGTCGATCTTATAGCCGATGTTATGCCATCATTGTACGTTTCTTAATTTTCTGCTCGGACATTACTAATTTGCGTTCGTGAAAAGGTTGGAGAAACGACCTTCAATACAACTTATAACTGTTGGACCTGTCATTGATCTTTATGGGCGTTTCGCCGCCGAGAAGTTGGCTCGTCTCATGGAACTTTATCCTGATCGTGTTTACTCCAAACCAGAATTCACTGCCCTTCCCCCATTCTTATTCAGTGGTGCCGATTTTGCCCTCATCCCTTCGCGTGATGAGCCGTTTGGTTTGGTTGCAGTCGAATTCGGCCGTAAGGGAGCTCTCGGAGTGGGCAGTCGTCTTGGTGGATTGGGTCTTATGCCAGGTTGGGTAAGTTTTCTGTGTGTGTATTTTATGTCAGAGTTCTTCTCACATAGATGCCTTGTCAAGTGGTTCCCTGTCGAATCCAGCTCGACCGCTCATATGTTGTCGCAATTGACAAAAACAATCAAAATGGCGCTCAAGTCTACTGAAGATGAACGTGCTCTGCTACGTGCTCGCTCTGCTGTGCAACGATTCCCGGTCGTAGAATGGCGGCAACGCATGGAAGATTTTCATAGACGGAGCATTATTGCAAGTCGTGATCTTGCCGGCGCGGACGCTTGGAGGGAGAGTGATTGTGATGGTGGTACCGGAGGCCTTCGTCCAATGGCGGACACTGACGATTGGAATCCCGTCAATCAATCTCAGCCATCCCAACCAGCCTGGGATCAGCAAAGCGGTTTGGCTAGTCCTATGGGAAGCCCACGCCTCAATAACTCGGCCGATTCCTTGGCCATGGACGATCCAGCCCATGCTCCTCCTAGACTTCTCAACTCCAATTCTGTTGGCGATGAAGGAGATTCGGTATCTCATGGTAGTCACAACAGTTCTGCTGATTATGATGATTTCCTCAGCCGGGCAAACCGTATCATTGCTCGTGATCAACGTAATGCTCCCGATCCCTTCCTTGAAGCCCCCAATGGAGATTTCAAGCGTCCTGCTCGACCTTTCAGTTCCCATTCTCGAAACTCTTCTGCTTCGTCCCTCGCTGATGTTGCCGATGAGCACTCGAGTTCTCCACTAAACAAAGCTATTGCATCAGTAAGTATCGTTATCCATCCGTCACCGCTCACTTATCAATATTTTCGAAGTTTACGGATGCCGACGGAGGTGTAGCGGCGGACTTCGTCCAAAAGCTTCAAGAACTGAATGCCAAGAATTCTGAGCATGAGCTCTCTATCGAAAAGTACCTCACAAAGAGCGAAGAGGTGTTCTTCGGGAAAGTGAAGAAAGACAAATTAGACAGCGCCGCCAGCCTGCGCTCTTCCCAACGCGACTCAGTATGGGGAACACCTGATCCTTCACTTTACTCTCGTCCGTCTTGTGAGTAAATTGCTCTTGTATTTGCTGTCTTCTCACATCGTTTTACTAGCGCCTATGGGTGATGGTGTCGGTCATGCTGATTGGGAAACTACACTCCCTCAACCGGAGCAAGTTCCCATGACAGGTCTTCAAATTTTCATGGCTCGGGAAATTGGAGGATGGCCGCTCTACACGATCATCATTGCCCTTGGACAGGTTCGGACAAAGTACACTAATGTTGCATTCTACTTACTTATTTTACAACAGACATTATGTGCGACAAGTTTCCAGATAACACTTCTCACGGGGCACAATTGGCAGTCGAGTGCTCAACTCTATATCATTGGCAGTATTTTCCTGGTTGCTTCAGCCGTTTGGTATCCATTGTTCCGGTTCAAACCATCAGTCTATGTCCTTGCCGCACCATGGGTATTTTTCGGTGTTGCATTCTTCTTAATTGGACTACCCTCTATTTCTTCCGCCCTGAATCCATCACATAAGATTCTTTCTAACGTTGCGACATGGTTCTATGCTGTTGGCTCTGCTGCTGCATTCTTATTCTTCGGTCTTAACTTTGGTGAAGAAGCGGTGAGTATTCTGTATAGGCCCACGCGTACCAGAAACTGATGCCTAAATTAGGGTGCTGCAACAGAGGTCTGGATGCTCCGAGCATGTATCGTACAGGGATCTCAACAAATTTGGGTCGCGGCTCTTTGGTACTGGGGTTACAAGTTGAACACCGAGTCAGACAGCTACACTCCACCTTGGTGGATTTGTGTCATAGTTTGGCCGCTAGCTGTCATGTGCTTCTTGTTTTGCTATCTCATGCTGTATGGCCTTCCCGGTAAGCTACTGCAGGTTATGTTTCCTCGACTAGATCTAAACTGTGTGTTATTAGAATACTACCGCCAAACACCCCCTAAGGTTCCCAATTTCATGAAGACGCTTTTCCGTAGAAAGATTGTTGTTTGGTTCCTTATCTCGGTCGTTTTACAGACGTACTGGCTCAGTGGCGTAAGTCGATCTTGAACTAATCACTACAATACTCTAAAATTGCTGCGTTTACAGCCTTATGGTCAAAATTGGTACTTCTTGTGGAACTCCGACATCCCAACTTGGAAAACATTGCTTCTTGTTCTTGCGTTCTTCATTGGGGTCTGGTCCCTTATGCTCTTCGTGTTAACTCATTTCAGTAAGACACACACATGGCTATTACCTGTATTTGCCGTGGGACTTGGTGCCCCAAGATGGTGTCAGGTAAGCTGGCTTGGCTCTTCAAATGAAATCTAGTTTCAACGAATCTTGCCCCTCTCTACAGATACTCTGGGGAACTTCGGGCATAGCAACCTACGTTCCTTGGGCTGGAGCTGGGGGACCATATCTTGCAGTAGGGCTTTGGCTCTGGCTCGGTGTTCTCGACGCTGTGCAAGGTGTCGGCCTTGGTTTAATTCTCCTTCAAACTCTTTCTCGATTGCATGTTACAGTCACATTGGCATTTTCTCAAGTATTGGGATCGGCTATAGTCATGATTGCACGGGCAACAGCACCAGATGCGTTGGGTCCTGGCACAGTATTCCCTGATCCAGGCATCTGGGATCCTCAAAATGGGCTTTCAGGAAGTCCAATGGCTTCACCTATGTTTTGGGTTTGCCTCGTCTGTCAGCTTATCATTGTCGCTGGTTACTTCTGGTTTTACAGAAGGGAAGAACTCGGTGAGCCATTCAATTCCCCCCTTCCTCCGTTCTATGCTGTCGCTCATCCGTTGTTGCAGCACGACCTTAATCGTAATCGGGGGGTCCTCTCATCGTCATGGTCCATCACTATCATAAAAAGGACTTTCATTTATTGGATTTGCTTGCTTTCTACTGTCACAATCTTTTACTCAGGGACTCTAAATCTGATAACTATATGCTTGCCTATATATAATTGTATATAACATGATAGAACATTACACTAAAATTCCGAACTTGGTGTGCACTATTCTGTCCTCCAAAGACTTCATGAAATCCGCCACAACTCTGACCATAATTCTATCACGTACATGTTGAGTATGAAGATTTTTACGTGCTAGGCATATAATATAAAATAACGAAGTAGCGCCGGTGAGCGGCAGGGCCCGCTACGGTTCAAAGGTCAAGTGTAATGTTCAGTATAGGATGTTGAGGGTAAACGAGCTACAATAGATAACTAGGTTTTATATGCAATGACACTGAGACCGCCATACAAAGATCCCGGGCAAGATGTATTAGAACAAGAATCACCTCTTCGCCATTCGTACTCATTCCATTTAGGTTCTTGAATCAATACGTGTCCTTTGACATATCACCCCACACAAATCTGCAGATATCCCTACCACCAACAGTACTGCCATCTGAAAGTTACTGTGCCCAAATAAACACCCTGTGTTTGAGGAAATAAGGAGTGTCGATGTAAGAATACAGGATTGATGAGACAGTGTACAGTATCCGGATTGTATATCAGGGATACAGGCATATCGTCCAGCAAGATTTTCATGTTTTTGAGTTGGTGATTACTTTCGGAGAAGTGATGACGGAAAGTTTTGGAGAGATGACTTCCGAAGCTAGGTGATTGTGCTGGTACTGTTGTTGAGCACAATCATTAAGCAAAAACGAAGCGGTGTATGGTAAGCAAGAGGCTGTGTGAATGACATAGATTGTATGACAACATCGCTATTTACAGCCAAAATTAATGTAAAGAACGGTCTACTAAGGAGCTTAACTTGGAAGAGGTAACTTTTGGAGCTACGTTGTTGCGATCGTAGAATAACATGACAAGCGTTAGACAAGCGTTGCACACAGAAACAACAGTGAAACTGTGCATGAATTGGCATAGAAAAAAGGCTGTGTGTATGACTAAAAAAGTATGACAGGATCGCTTTTTACTGCCAAAATGATCGAATAGTTTGCTCTACTAAACCCTTTAACCTCTAAAGAGGTAGCGGGAATTAATGCGGTGTTTCTACCACCTCAGTTACATTATTGAGGAAAGTCAGTATCTGTTATCAAGCAAAAACAAGCATGTGGGCTGCGATTCACTGATAATTTAGGAGATCATTTATATTCAATTGATATCAATCAGTATCAATCGAGCCGTAGTTTGGCAGCTTCTCCGCTTGCTCAACTCTTTCCAAACATTACTACACCATGCTACATAGTGTCAAAAGGCCGGGGAATGTCACTTATGCTAGTATTCCCATGTATACCAAATTTTGAGCTCATGGATTAAGTTTAACAACAGCAAATATGAATATATTCATCTGCAAAACATGTATTTTCGGCTAACCATCCGAGAGCAGCTGAGAGCACTTCCCAGCAGCCAAAGCACCCAGAGCAAGTTGAAAATCTTGCTTTCAGTGCTTTCGATGCTGGAGAGTGCTCTCCAGCCAGTACCCTTGCTCTGGCGAACATACAGGTTTTGCAGATGTTCCATTTCATTCCAAAACAACACTTTCTGGGTGCTGCATTGGAAGAATGCAAGAAGGTGCTCATCTGGATAGTCAATACTGTTAAGTTAATGCTCTACTACATGCCTCCCCCCAAAAATTGAAGCTGTAACTGTTAGTGTATACTCAGTTGTCTGTCAAGCAACTGTACATTGTGTGTAATACCTGTTAGTGTCTAGTGTATGAAGAGTTGGCTTGTAGCTCACCTCAGTTGTCTGTCAAGCAGCTGAGGGAGCCTACAGCACCGGCACTTGTGAGATATATAAACTGTATAGTATAAGATAATAATGCCATCTTGAATGTACATACTTAGAGTGTTGTTCATGCATACATACTATTCCCCAACACCCCTCTACTCCATATGATCCAGTCCAAGGAGAGGGACTAGTTTGGAGTGAATAGTACCATTGAGGGCCTTCATGAATATGTTGGCTACATTCTCCCCTGACCAGATGTGCTGGATCTGTACCTCACTGCTGGTTACCTTTTTGCAAATATAATGGTGGCACATTTTGATGTGCTTTACCAGTGCATTGACATGCTTAAATTTTGGCTAGACATCTATGCAGTGAATTGTGACAATTTCACATGTGGATTTGTATCAAGAGGACTGTAATTGAGACCCAGATTGACAGTCAAAGTCATTACTGAATCAGTCCTATTAGCCAAAGGGACCCTATAACCACACTTCCACAAATTGGTCAGTTTACCCATCCCTGAGACTAGCTTTGAATCAAAGTCTACCTGTTTGTCAAGCAGGATTATACCAGACTCGGACTACATCTGAAGAATGACAGTTCACATATTGTTATACCAAGGATATTGTTATTGGACTTTACACTGGCAGGACTTTGGAAGAACTTACTCAAGTGACCATGAGCTGAGGATTGACTCCATATGACTTTCTAGAACTCAAGAATTATCAAATATACCATCTAGAATGAGATCATGCATTAATCTCAAAGACTGTGATTTAGTCTAATAGACCAATCAGGTTGCGTGGTTGACAAAAATGACTAGAAAGATGATTGAAATACTGCAAGGCTCCAAAGACATATCAAATGTGTGTCAAAGAGTCATGATGCAGAAACCATTGAAGACTACAATTAAAAGGAATACTATAAACAACATAGACACAATGGGTGTCTATTGAAAACCAGAAGTAATTAGATTAATCTAGATGAATCAGATTGATAAGATTAGAACCGAGGAGAGCTGGTTTGCCTCCAGACAAGATGACAAATGATTGAAGGAAGTGTTGAGCATCCATGACAGATGAACATCATTCAAGTCATTCTCTAAAAACGATTAAAATTGAATGAATACTACAGTACCTATCTATGTTTGGAGGTATACAGTGATTTTGGAGTCCTTGATACAAAACATCAAGTTTTGTTTGCAACTCTTTCTTATGTCATGATGTCTCAAATCTAAGTATCTAGAATCAAAGCATAGTATGTTAAGATCATTTAAGCTCACTATAATTAATGCTCAAGGACAAATTTTGATTAATTAGGAATTAAATCATATCAAGGGTGAATGTCAGGGTTTTGGAGTCCTTGATACACCTGTAATGGTGTTATGTATCACCTGGATAAACGCTACCCGGGATCTGTGCCAGTGGTCCACTGTCTCCAAATTTTGTCACACCAAACTATCTTGGGCATTCCTACTGTACTTTGAATTTTACTACTAAATTTATTATCAGAGGTAATAGAGGACTAGTTCTTGTACATGTACCAGTACTTCTCCCACTCATAATGCAGCTGCTTACATTACTTACAATCAAATTGGAAGTTTTTCACTCAAAATGAGCTTTAAAATCTGACATATCTGTTCATATGTTTGCAGTACTAATAGCTGACACTTAGAAATTTTGGCCCAGCATGCACCATATACATTGCATTGTTTTGAGATACTCAATACAGAAATAAATGTCCCAGTAAAATAAATTTACAGTAAGTGTATCAAGGACTCCAAGATCACTGTACTAGAATCTTAGATTCAAATTGAATGTTTTATAACTTATTATAGTAGTTTCCTTGCGGCTCCAAACATTTATTCTATTAAATTAATTGTATTGTGTGGTTCTATATCCTGTACATATAAATAGTGATCAGATGTATCTGGGTATTCAAGTGATGACATTGCAGTGCTAATCTGTAAAAAGGAAAGACACACTCCCACCAGACTGAAGCCTCTTTGCTAGCAGCCATTTGGGCCCAGCACTTGCAAGTATAGGAACATTGTGTTTTGCTCCTTATGACTGCAAAAAGATATATTTCTTTGAACTTGTTAAGATCATGTATACCATAAAGCCATGCCAAGGGCCGTTTGGTACCGGAGTGCGGAAGCTAGAGTGGGACAGTAGTGAAGTTATTAACAACACTGCCATTATGCCGCTAGTCCCCAGAGAGTAGGGTCAGAGATGGAGGTACAAGTAGCAGCCAGACCAAGCTCGGTGGAGAAGCCAATGACAAGGAGCAAACCAAAGAACTTAGAAGTTCTGAGGTTGAGAATGGAGGTGCTCAAGATATAAGCCTTAAGACTTCTGCAGACAGAGAGAGCAATCTGGAGTGATCTAAGATGATAATTAAACTGAGGAACTAAAGTACAGTACAGGAGTATTATACCAACTACTCAGCGGTTTGGAGCAAAGCGCCAGACTAACTAATAGAGGCTGTATGTTTAGTATCATCAGGGTAAGGAATAAGACAATAAAAGTAGACTAAGTCAAAAGGGAATATGTAGCGAGAAAGAACAATAAGATAAAGATTACAATAAGTCCAGGATCTTTGGAAAGCCAACACTGGCGGGAGGCACCGAGCATGGTCTTGACAGAACTTAGGATCAGTCATTGGTCTTAAGGGCAAATCACGCTGTGTGGTTGTGCCAGCACATAGTTCCAGCCCTCCGTAGGGGTCTGTGTATTTCGGTTTTAATTTGATTTGATTCAAACCCCCAATTCTTGATATACCCATATTGATACCATGAAGCACAAATAGTGCTGAAACTACCTTAATCAAAGGAATATATTGAATCCTTAGAACAATCAGATTGATCAGTTGAAGCTGTTCCTTAGCTCTTGAAAGCTTTGCGGAACCTTTGACAATGCTACCCCTATTTGATAGCAGTGAACTCACAATTTGTGTATTAGATTGGTTGGTTGGAGTGCCCATTTGATTCCTTCCTTTCTTTTTCACACAAAAACAAGGCAAGCTCATTACTGCAAACCAAAGGCAAAAGGTAGCATAAGACTGAATCCTTTGATGACTTTCCCCTACTCAAAGAGGACACAGTGTTTGATGAAAGTGTGTCAGTTGAATGTATCTGCAATGCTACAGATATAGAAACTTTGTTGGTGCTGGATGCTATTCTGGATAGCAAGGAACATACTCGACCCAAGTTCTGCTTTACCAAGGATTATTTTGAACATACTAGTCATCTCTATGTTGTGGAGGCTACCAAAAGAAGAAAGCTGCCTGTTCCAATAGGCCCTGCCATACCTTGGAGAGATTGCAAAAATGTTTACCCCTGTTATTGTTGTTTGATGTTGATGTTTTTTAAACCCTGGTGGACATGATATATCAGTTGCACTGAATTTTGGTAATTTTGGTAATTCTGTTGGGTGAAATTCTTTCTCTCTCCCATGTGAGAAGGTGGGTCAGTGGATTTGTAATCAATGGAGCAATGACAGTGATGGGATGATATATTGTACAAGTAATGGCATAGAGATGGTGAGAAAAGGAAAATGATAGGAGGTATGTACTTCATGACAGTGGTGTCCCAAATGGTGGTGGATGACTGAATATGACCTCCAGATTATTGTTCTGAATTTTCAAACCTAGGCTGGGACTTTGGTTCCCTCTCAAAGTACTGATCTTTACTTTCCTATAATATATATTGGGATTCCATTTTTGAATGAGAATGTGAGAATGGGTATCAACCCAGTACATACATAGTCAACTTATGAGACTGGCCAAACAGCAAGTGAGCCACGAGGGACTGATGGGTTCAAAAAAACTGTTCCAATATATCAATTATGTATATGTGGCCGCTGCACTATAAGACACTCCGACGAAGCAGCAACCATAGATCATATTACCAGTATTCATGGTGTCAAAAACAGGTCTGCAAAGCCGTTGCAGATGGCAGGTGAGTATCCAATGATAATATATTACTGCCAAAGACTTGTCTCCAACCTGATTCCGTCATGCCAGTAGCTTGGATAGGATCTGATAATCGACTTTCTCGGCATTGCCTTCGTCCTCTGGATCTTCGAAGCTCGGTGAGCATTCATCCAGCCGGAAACTAATTAGGCAAGGTCAACGAAGTGGGTAAAGGAAGACAACGCACTGACCCAACTGTTGCGTAGAAATCGACCGCCGCACTGTTGTCTAAGAAATTATATAATATTTCGGAACTGGTCTTCATGAACTTGACTGGGAACTTACTGTCCAATACGGTAAGCATAATCTTTTCCATCTTCGTCCTTCGGCCTATCACTTCAAGTAACTTCATCAAAATTTTACCGAGGCCCTTCCGCTGGTGCAAAGGACTAATCTGAAGTTCATAACTGGACGATCTTGCATATTAGCAAGAGAAAAACTCATGGGGCCGCATAAAAGGAGCAGCATGAAACTCAAACCCACCAATACAGAATATCCTCTTCAGCCTCGTGCTCAAAGCGAAGCACAGAATATCCTGCAATCTGGTCTGGTTTGTCGACAGGATGCATGATAATATAACGGGCTAAGGGATCAAAAAGTTCCTGTTGTTTATCGAGAGCATTCCAGCCCAGAGAAGAGTTGACGCATCTGTAGAATGTTGTTAATCGCACCGCCAATTGTAGAAGCGCGACTACTAAACAGTTCACTCATATTCCCGTTTATTAATTCCCATATCTTCGCTCGCATACTCTCGGAAAGCTCATTGGCAAGCCAGAATGTGCAGTCATAGCTAGAAGAAATTTCAGAGATCGCGATTCGTAAATTGGAACTGGACTTTGTATACTTCGGCAGCCCGTCGACATACTTCAGCGCGACGCGTAGTTGCTTTGCAGATTTCTGAAAGAAGTGGGTAAGGTTGTAATATGCCTTCACTCGAACACAGTCACCTTGTTGGCACGTATTACAGTTTCCGACCCTTCAGACAACGATTTCTCTTCGTCTTCTTGAGCCATACTGATTGAACGTGCACGTGGGTGGCCTGCGTACTAAGTTTAGGCGTCTTTTATTACTTAAAAGTTGTGAAATCGAAATAAGACTCATTCTCTAACTCTCTAGGGAACCGTTACTTCGTGAATTTTGTCACGATTGACTTCAAGTCTGGCATTCGCTCATCTGCTAGCCTTCCAACGCAGAAGTAGAGATGAAACTCGATGCAACAGATCTCAGATATGTTACTGGAGATGAATTTCGGGTGCTTACAGCAGTACGTTTCGCATCTTTTTTTTGGTTTGCAATACTTGACGAATGCGGAAGGTAGAAATGGGCTCCAAGAATCACGAAGTCGTCCCCACTTCTTTGATCACACAAATATCTGGTTTACGAAACGGAGGCGTTAACAAAATCATCGGATCCCTTGCGAAACGCAACCTTGTGGCCAGGGTCCAAAATTCGAGGTGTGAGTTAGCCTTACCAGCGTGTTTTGCTCCTGCCAGTTAACATTGAACAGATGACGGATACAGACTGACATACGGGGGTTACGATTTTCTTGCCATGCGTGCTCTATCAAAGAGGGATTCAATGTATTCAGTTGGTAATCAAATTGGCGTAGGCAAAGAGTCAGGTCAGTCATACTCTCTATCTCTATCGACATGTATGGGATGACGCTGTATACTTGAACAGATATCCACATTGTAGCTGACAACGAAGGAAAAGAAATGGTCCTCAAATTACACCGGTATGGCATGATATTTCAGCATGTCAATATTTAAAATACAAACTATAAACAGCCTGGGACGAATTTCTTTTCGAACAATCAAACAAAATCGAGATTACCTAGGGAAACGGAAATCAGCATCATGGATGTATATGTCTAGATTAGCGGCGCAGAAAGAGTGGGCTTTTATGAAGGTTATCATAGCTCATTATTTTCTTCGGATTATAACCTCATCATATCTCAGGTTTTGCATGAGCATGGCTTTCCCGTCCCAACGCCAGTCGACCAAGCAAGACATTGCATTCTAATGGAATTCATCGACGCTTACCCACTGTCAGTGCCCTCATGCTTCCAGCTTTCACTTAGTATTAACTGGCACCGTCGGTCACTTAGTCGCCAGATAGCTGACATTCCTTCTCCCGGCAAGTTATACTCCTCTTTAATGGATATCATAGTGCGATTTGCACGGGCAGGCTTGATACACGGAGACTTCAATGAATTCAACATCCTGATACGACGCGAAACCGGTGAACCAGTGGTTATCGACTTCCCTCAGATGGTTAGCACTTCTCATCAAAACGCTGAATGGTCAGTGGCAGAATCCAGTTCCGGGTGACTTTTTAGTGATTCTTAGCACAGGTATTTCAATCGGGATGTAGAATGCATAAAGACCTTTTTCCGGCGTCGGTTCAAGTATGAAAGTGCATTGTATCCGAAATTCCGGCGTACTCTGGCCAATGAGGAAGGAGGCGAAGATTTTCAGCTTGATGTTGTAGTCGCAGCAAGCGGCTTTAGTCGGAAAGACATGAAGATTCTAGAGGAAGTGAGTCTTGGTTTCTTGGCGGTTTGATTCCATTGATTCACTCTTTACTAGTATATGGATGAAGTAAAAGAGGCAGAGACCGGATCCTCTGATGAAGTCGAGTCAGAAGAAAGCGAAGACGACATGCAGGATGTACCGGGATTATCTTCAAAAGAAGAGATTGTTGATACTGCGAGTGTTCTCAGCCCACCTCCGCTTCAGAATCATTCAATATCCCCAACTGCTTCCGACGAAGAACCGCCCGAGAGTGATCACGAAAGCACTCGCAATCTTTCGAGATCTCCTCCCCGGTCTCGTTCAATTTCTCCTGCTGCAGATCATTCTGCTCGTCATGTCAAAGATATTGTGAAGTCGAATCTAGATAAATCTCGAGCGATACAGCAGAGAAAATATCATTCAAAACGTAGCACTCGACGAGCTGGCCGTGCTCAGGGTAGCAAGGCGAAGCAGGATACACGGGTCAAGCTGGATAGTACCTGGGATTAAGCACCTTGTACATATTGCAAGTTATGTATGTAGCTGTAGTCTAGATTAGAAGATCATTGTTTATCGTTGTTTACTTCGTCCCTCATTGTCTGCCCCATCTCTTCTGCTTATCAGCATCTAGAACTCCTTAATCTCAATGGACCGCACAGATCTCGAAACCTACCAAGTCCAACTTTCTCAGGTTGATACTGCCCTCCAAGCAGAACCTGCTAATGCAGAACTTGCCTCTCTTCGCGCGGAGTTACAGGAGCTAATCACCCTTACCCAAACGGCACTTGCTCAGGCAGCAGTAGGATCATCCTCAAAGGTCGAGTCCTCCCGAAAAACAGCCTCTATTCCAAGTTTCGCTTGGTCCGCAGGAGATGAATGCATGGCCAAGTACTCCGCTGACGGGGCTTGGTATCCAGCTCGAATCACTTCCGTAGCAGGCTCTGAAGAAAACCGTGTATACACAGTAATGTTCAAAGGCTATAACTCCACGGAACAGGCTAAGCCATCCGACTTAAAGCCTCTCCCTGTCAGCTACACTAGCACAGTGTCCGCGACGAAGAGGAAACATGAAACCGATGATGAAAAGGAGCGGAAGAAGAAGAAAAACGAGAAGAAGCTGGAGACGAGGGCGGCAAAGGCTAAAGAGCAGAATCATAAGCAGGCGACATGGCAAAAGTTCGCCAAAAAGTCTGAGAAGAAGGGCGTGCATATCGCAGGCGTATCTGGGACGAGTATATTCAAAACGCCGGATAATCCGCTAGGAAAAGGTGAGCATCGTTCCTGTACCCTAGATGTCATTTTACACTTTCTGAAATCCCTTCTTTTCGCTGAGTCGGAGTCACTGGAAGCGGGAAAGGTATGACACAAGTAACCCTTCTGGGTAAGCACAAGTTTGCGCCGACTGAAGATGATCCATAAGCTGTTGCGGTCTAGGTGAGAGTATGAGTTTTGTTCGCAGCAAACATATTGTCTGATTTGTTGCGCCATTCAGATTTTCTGCAATCCTATGTCTCTGTGACGGGTGGAACGTCGAGGCTTACTCCAAACATATGTGATGTTCCCTATTTTTTATTCCTGTATCAACAGTGCCTCATCGTCACTCTATCTCTTACCTGCTGCATAACGAATGATGATATTTTGTGTCAACTGCGCCCGGTTTTTTTCGGATCTACAGTAGGTTGCGCAAACCATCGCCTACTCTTTCCGACCTTATCTCCTCCTCGGAGATGTACCCAGGAGTCAAATACGCGGCTTGGGCCTGAACATATTAAGTCTCCTGTTTTCTGCATCCGTGTTTGCTCGACAAACCACTAATGATGGCTCTCCATTACGTTGCAATGCATACTCTATTTAAGGTACAGATGGGCTTGAGGCCAGGCTGCGTCCAATGTCAGCATCCGGTGCGTTTCTGCTTTAGTGTAAACAGCTGTGCAGTAATCCTCGATCCTCGTAAACAAACTCGTTGCGGCTATTCAAATACAGCTCCTTTAACGAACTTGTATGAAATTTTCCGGGGTGCGGGGTATGAGGATGAACTGATACAACTTACTGTTGCTTGTATAAAGTACTGTAACACATGTTGGCTACTTATGGTCCACGAAGGAATTCTGGACCAATTCAGTGAACGAAAAAAAAATTAGACTGTGTTCGGAAATATCCCACAAAAACCACAAAATTGGAGATTGACAAATTGCGAATAGGTAAGTACGATTCACAGAAGTACAGGATGGGGTCGCTATGGATTCTGGGACACGGACTTCTAGGACACGCTCGGCACCCAATTTCCGACCTGAACGGTAAGTAACATTCCTCGAGCTCCCTATCAGCGATATGGTGCAGCAATGTCTAAAAAAGTGATAGCGTGTCCATTTCGTCTAATCGGCATATTCAGAATAATCAAAATTCAATGACGGTAGCTCATGGTTTTTTGATGTCTCTGAAAATGTTCGATTCATCAACGATCGCTCGAGCCCTTCATTCTAGATGATAATGTGGTCAACATTTCCGGATCTTCTGACGAATGATATTAATTAACACTTACGGCTCGCTGCAACTCCAAAAGTCTCAATTTTGTCTGCGAAGAATCGTACTGCAACCCCGCGACCATGCTCTGAAATCAGAAGTAGCATCAGCGAATAGAAAAGGAGACCTCGGGAATCAGAGTTGGGATTTGTGTGCCTCTGGAATCTGGATATTTACCTTTGCTGTCTTTGAATTTAGGCCTTTGAATGGCTCCAATGATTCGAAAGATACAGGCCAATACCCGAGGCTAGATACGCGTAAGGACTAATTTTTTCACATTTCCAACAATCAAACTGCAGACCTTAACAACTGGGCATGCAGTTCGTCTACGTGGGCTTCAAGGGATGCCATATAGATAGTCCTTCTATGGGGTGCGCCTAAGCTCGATCTGTCGTGGTCATTAACCAAGGATGAACTTTTTCAAGATTTTTTTAAAGATGATACTTGCAACTCAAACGGATTGAAAAGGGATTTTTCGAGGGCATGATTCCATATCTTGCGACGTTTACCTTCCTCTTTCTTGGCGTAGAGGCGAGCATAGGGATGCACAATGCTAGCTCTGGACGACGAAGAATTGGCGCTGCTACTGCCTCCTCGAGGACAAGGATCACGCTGGATAGACCTACTTGAGTCAGATGACAGCGGCGGCGGATTGGCAGAAGCCACCAATGACGCGACGCGTTGGGATGAGGCATCAGGAAGACAAATTTGGGAAACCTCAGTCTTGATTGCAGGACAAGACGGAGGAACAAGATTGTTGGATATAGAAACGTTGGAGTCAGGGTAGTACGAGTCCATGTTAGAGCTGAGGGAAGTGAAAATGAAGGGAGTAAGACTTTATATACTTACTGCCAATGCGGCGACATACAAATTAGAATTATGTCCGAGAGTAGAATCGGGATGTCAGGCGTTCAAGACTGGCGCCGGAGTTCTCGAAGCATCTTGGGGATTCTTAACTTCGTGTGATCCAGAGAAGCCGCCTCCGAGCGAAAGAGAAAAAAATTGAACGAAACAATTCGAAAACCGAGCACTGCCCACAGAGCACATGGATGTGATAACTAAGGCATGGAAAACATATGCCCCCCTAAAATTCTGTGAGGCTTAGCGAAAACGAGATTTCTTCCAACTCTGGAAGGGTATATGCTGAAGAGCCAAGGCTTCTCCAGTAACCGTCAAAAAAACTCGCACGATTCAAGCGCGTATACCATCGATAGAACCTTGCTTCCCTGCCGCGGTACCTCTGTCTAAAACTGAAGTTGGATGAACTCAGTAAAAGGCTTTCTTCAGCTTTTTTTCGTACGATTTTTCGAAGTCTTTTACTGCTTTTCACACAGAAATTTTCAGATTAATAACTGGTTAGTTGTGTTGAATACTTATCACTAGTATCCAAACTGATCATCGATCTGGGATTCTGCTTTCGCAGCCGAATTAGAATCGCTAATCTTGCATTAAGCCCTCAACTCTCCGCCGACTTCTTCACCAGGAACTTGCCATTGATTTATTTTATATGTAATCCTCGTCCTAGTGGTTCTTCGCGGCAATTATTGGGACCTGTTTATATTGAGCTCTTCCTTTTGCCTTTCGACCATCGTTTGGACCCACACGATAAACTATGAACAACGAATCCACCTCTGTAAGTAATTCATCGGTAATCGTCCTGTACGTCGTGTGATAGTTTTCTTCTAGCCTTACTACTTTCTCGAGTCTCCGACTAGCAGCGAAAGCTCGTATTCATCAAGCCATTCTGTTTTCCATCATTCGATGGCTGCTCAGGCTGCTACGAGCGATTACGGATTAGGATACGTATGGGCTCCACATTACCAGCAGGCCTTAAACCAGCGCGATCTCAATGACCACGACTATTGCGGACCCCAATACCCAGCCCCGCCTCAGGCTACGAGTAACTGGGATGGCGGGTCTGAAAGTTATTCATACCCACAGTATGCTTCATTGCAATCTCAAGGTTGTCAGTTACCTCTTCATGCCCCAGTACCGCTTCCCGGACCTTCGTCCATTCTCTTCACTGACGTTGAGAGCACTCATTATTCTCAGCCATCACCTCATCTGGCAAACCGGCCGATTTCTTCTCAGACTTGCCAAACCCGGACTCCTCCTGATGCCCATAAAGAAAAGTCAATATACGACTCTGCAGCTGCTCCTCCTGAAATGGAAACCTTCATGAATCGCTTCAGCGTTAAATCTCCCGTCCAAGCAACCTTCCCTACACCCTGTGAACTCCTCAGTGAGCTTGGCGTTGCTAGTGACCCTAATAGTGCCAGCCCTGGCTCTATGTCCGACTCTAGCTCTGTGGAGGTGGCTGGTCCCTCTGGAAATGCCGACATCCCTTCTCACAAACGTGATTTGAAAATTCCGACGTTGCGTCCTCCTGAACCGTAAGTGCTCTTCTGCGCATCAGAGGAAAATAGTACAATAATGACCTTCGTAAAGTGAGGCAATCACTTCTCATGAAAAGAAGAGACAATACCTCGAATGCTTGGAACAGTACGTCCTGTACCTGCACGAACAGCTGAGGCTTGTCGGTGCTCAACCTATGCCTATTGAACGCTTCTCCTCGTATCGTGGGCTCACCAGCCGTTCTATCAGGGTACATATTTTCACCACGTCCCTTAGTAACATCTCTCAATCAAACCCTTAACCCGCAGACTCTACTTGTGCACATGGAACAGTCGACGGCAAAACTCAACGCCAAAACACAAACTGAAGAGCAACGGGTGCGTCGCAGTATTTTCTCTCAGAGTCAAACATGAATTTGGACTGACCTCCCTTCCTAGTTCCTTGCACTCCGGGACGCCTACCTTCGTCAAGAAGGCGGGACTCTCTCGGACCCTTACGTCGCAGCCTCTGTTGAAACAGGAGAATATTATTCCAACTTGGACAACGCCCACTCTCACACTCGCCCAAATAATTCTTCTGACAGTGCTATTACCGGCCCTTACCGCCCCATCAATGCATTCAATGGTCCTGATGCTTCTACAGAGCTCCGCATGACGCACAGCTCAAACACTTCCTTTGAGGAGGTGTATTCTGCAGGGCCGTGAATTATAGCAAATCGCTGACCCTTGAGCATGTGATCCACACTAAAAACATTTTTCTCGTCTTTTGAGCTCTTGTTGTGCTGGCATCCACTGATATCTGCTTTCCACGCTTTCGAAATGTACAATGTTATCGTCTTTTACGGGTTAATTGTTTGATGGACATCGATTCTTCTCTCAGAGTAATTGTTTCATTGCACATACTTACGCATTAACTACCCTATTTCTAATTAATACAGTATAGTGTACATAGTCACAGTTCTTATTCCGCACAAATATTTTAGAAGATTTCGTTCAACAGTCGTTGGCAACTAAGATATAAGGAAGATAGTAGAGTGGCCAAGCTCAACATGATCCCTTCATTGCGTAGGTCTAGAAAGCCTTTCACATGTCCTGATAAGGAGGGAGTTCGTCATCGTCCTCCTTCTTCGACGATCTACCTTCGCCAGATTCAGTGGAACCATGTCCTCCAGATCTCAACAACTTTTCCCTCTCCTCACGCTCAACCCGCCTTTTCTCCTCTTCCGCACTCTCGTAATGCGGTGCGGGAGCGGACCCCCCTGAATGTGCTTGTGAATACTCTGCGGCCAGTCGTTTCTTTTCTTCCTCGGCGCTTTCCCATTTGTGATCATTCCCTGTGGTAGATGTACCCATGGCACCGAAGCTGGTCGGTGGAGCGTCACCGGATGGGAGACCTCCGCTCCGAGGACCAGCCGTGGGAGAGGCAGCTTTGATGTCGCGGAGAGAACCGCTGGCAGGTCCAGGTCCAGACTCGCTAGCGAGTACCGGGACACCCGTCTCTGCAATGGTTGGGGTGTCACTAATTGCAGGAAGGGAGATTGGCTTCACAGAGTCAGGGGATGTGATAGGCATCGAGGATGTACTCGACGATATAGCGCTAGAATTGTTTGATAAAAGAGGAAGAGGCGCAGGGGAAAGATTGAGAGCAGATGGATTGATGGGAGGAGGAAATTGTTTATTTGGAGAAGATATAGGGCCAGCTGAGTCCACAGACGGTTTGCTGAAAGAAACGGCCGCAGCAGCGGGAAGAGTTTTGACTGCAGACAGAGGAGGGGTCACAGGGATATTGGATTGCGTAGTCTCAGAGCTAATCCTCGACAGTTCACTAGCATGACTTTCACCAAAACTTCGAGTGTCAGATCTACTGAGATCAGAACCTGCCGATTGAGGTGGAAGGTTAATATGTCCAGTTTTGTAGTTATCAAGGGCTCTCTGAAGGGATGCGCGCGCGGCACCGGTGGCCTGAGCACCCGTGTACGGGGACTCCGGAGATGGAGGAAGCGTTGGTAGCACAGCGATGACAGGATACGCCGCTTGAGATAACAGGACGAGTTTTTCGCCGTACTACAGAGCAATGAGTCAGCACCAAGAAGATCGCGATTAAGGTAGATCTTACTTCTCGGATAGCCTCCCATTTAAGCTGTTCACTTTCACGTACACCCTTTCGCTTCAGAAGTTCGATTTCTTTCTCTTGAGGCAAGTCGTCTGATTCTGCCTTCCTGATCTGGTCTTTGAGTTCGGCAATCTTCTTCTCCATACCTTTCTGATTGTCGTGCTCAAGACGAGCAAGCTGCTGATGTAGGGAGGCTCGAATGTTACGCCGAGGCGCAAGAGCGTTCTCTGCATCACGAAGGAGCTTTAATGGTGAGCGAGCAGCATCCAGCTTTACTGCCAAAGAGCTAGCCAAAGATCCTGAAACGAAGTTCAGGTAGGCAAGTCTATCACTAACTGAATCAAGAGAAGTTAGCGGTGTGAAGTAACGAAGGCTGATTTCAAATACCGTCTTTCAAATCCGCTTCTTCACCTTGACCCCAAGTGTAGAGTTCCTTACTTTGTGCCTTTTGATCACGAGCAAGACTATCTAAATCGATCGCAACGCCCTTTGCAGTAGTGATTATCTTCTGAACTGGAGTTGTTCCAGAACTTCAATCGATGAGTGAGAATGTTATCTGGAAGATCACCTAAAATCTCTCACCCATATTGTTGACCAAGAGTACGAAGTTGGTGCTGGATGACCTCCAGAGTAGGATTCTTGTGGCCAACGCCACCATAGGAGCCTTGCGCAGCAGTATTCGTTGACTGAGCGCCAGGATCAGAAGAATTTAGTTTGTGACTGCCTGGAATATGTTCAGCAATGGCTGACTGAGCTTTGTCTGCGAAAGACGAGATAAATCCTGGAACTGGCATGGGAGTAGCTGATCAAGTTGTGGAAGGGTCGCTGCGATACCGCAGCGTTGACACGGATATATATATAGAGAGTGACATCATCATAAAAAGTCAACGCTGTGCCAGCCGCTGTGATTTTCACAAAGAAACTGGGTGTAAATATTCATAATTCGCATTGCATTGTAACAAAAGCAATAAGCAGCGATAAGCAACTAGAATCCTCGACGCCCCACTTCAAATCGTGATTTTCTTGGACTTCCCCTTCTTTTCAGAGTCCTTGTGAGAAATGAACTCTACATCAGTCGCTAATGGGCCTGCCAGCTTTGCACTTTCTGTATATCCTAGCACAGTCACCTTGAAATGACGGCCAACACCCTCGATTCGTTCCCTGAGTCCATCATCATCCGACATTCCAGGGGCAAGTCTAGTCCATATCGAAATGCGATAAAATTGGGCGCGCGTCGAGACGATGACGCCCGTAATCAGTGAGTTTGGAGGAGACCCTGTGGGGTCTAAAGTCGTGAGTGAAGGATCAAACGTCTCTCCGATTGCAGCCAGCATCTGTTGTCGAATAAACTCAGCAAATATGGAGCAACAAATAGGTATGCTCAATACGTACTGTGTACAACCACATCTTGTCTACATGAGGCTTATTCTTGTCTTTCGGAAGCTGAATGCTCCATTTTCCGCCGTTCTTATTGGCTTCATCCTCCCACGCAGGTATGATCCCTTCCTGTAAATGGGTGATTCAATGACAAACTGCCGGAAAGAAAGCATGACAAACTGACTTTGAAAAGATAATAATTTGCTTTTTGGGGTAATGCTGAAGGGGGAACAATGTTGTTGTAAAGCCTGAAAATCATCCACCGCTGGTCAGTCAAGCAAATGGGATCGTGATCTACCACACGACGTACCCCCAAAACTCTTCCACGCTGTCGAAGCTGATGACACGCTTGATGTCCTCCATCCAACCTTGTGCGGCGGCCACGCCAGGTGTTTGCGGAAGAGGCCCAGGTGTTTGTGGGACAGCAGATATCGGAGTTTGTGGCAAATTACGGTTTTTGGTCATGGGTGAATCAAACCATAGAGTCCAAGGAGAGTACAGAGGATGCTATGCATCAATGGATATCTTAGATTTAGATTCAAGGGGAAAAAAAAGGCCAAGCTGCACACCTTGACGTTGAAATTAGTAGGATCACTGAACACTGTTCGGATGCCCTCTGCTTGGGCCTCCATGTTTACCTCCTGAATTTCGCCTGGCTCAATGGATTCGGCATCATTGGAGATGTTCAGATTGTCGTCAGCCATAGCAGCTGAGAGCGCAGCTCTACTAGCAGCAAGGGTGGGGCCGTTGAGAGCAGAGACCATCGCTGATAATGTAGGCAAGATTTATGCTGGGGGAAGGCGGTCGATAGGATGAAGAATTTGTGCTCAACACTGTATACCGAGTCAAGAAAATGAGATCCTAGGACGAGGATATAAGCAGAGAAGATAAGATATGTGGAAACTGGAGATTTTGAGAGGCGGGTGCTACAAGGTTATTAGGTGAAGAAATCATTTTCCGATTCGATGAGGTTTTTGTCTCTGCCGAGAAGCCGAGTTGAGAATTTCTCAGCCGGATTCTTCGAGGTAATTATGTCTTACCCTTTCCCTCTTTCCCAGTCTTCTCGCTCATGCATGAATCTTATGCCAAGCTTGCCGGCGCCGCCACGGGGTCGACTATGACTGCCTTAACGAGTGAATATCGTATTCAATGCCATCAATATTTATCCTCACAAGTCTTATAGTGACTCCATTCGATGTGGTCAAGACCCGGCTACAAACGCAAAAACCGGTACAACGACCTCTGATCTTTCCTCGACCTCCTCCGAACTCATGCTGTCAGCCTTCTGGTAAACCATGTGTCCGCAACATGTCCTCTTTGGCGCGACCTCTAGCAGAAGAAGAACTGGTATGCGTCTGGGAAAATGGAGTATTCCGGGCAGAACGCGTACACGGTTTCTCAGATGCTATAAGACATGTTTGGAGAGCGGAAGGTATACGAGGTCTTTGGAAGGGTGCAGGTACTACGCTGTGAGCTCCCCTATTCAGTCCTGGCGACTCTGTCCTAATACCTCATGTATAGTCTAATTGGCGTTCCATCTTCAACATCGTATATGTTGACATACGACCACTTATTGAAGGTCACATTACCTCCCTTACTTCCTGAACCTGCAGTCCCTCTTATGGCTGGTATACTTGCACGAAGTGTTATATCTTCAATAGCTTCCCCCTTAGAAATGATACGGACGAATCTTCAGTCAACGCCGCCATCCCCAAATAATCCGCATACTCTTCGTTCTGTTCTTTCGTCAATCCGTGGCCTTGTCCGGGCACAGGGAATACCAGTACTCTACAGAGGTCTTGGCGCTACTCTATGGCGGGATATACCATTTTCTGGGTTATACTGGGCGACGTACGAATCCCTCAAAAAATATTTTTATCGAAACGGTTACCAAGGTGCTGGGGTTGCGTTTGTGAGTGGTGCCCTCAGTGGTTCCGCGGCCGCTCTGATAACATCCCCAATGGATGTTATCAAAACACGCCGGCAGGCTCTCATTATGTCCGGATCCGTGTCTGAAATTACGGCTACGTTCCCTCTGGTGAAGCACATCGTTCAGTCCGAGGGTGTGAGCACCCTCTTTGTTGGACTTGCACCGCGTATAGCTAAGATCGCCCCGGCTTGTGGAATTATGATTGCATGTTTTGAGGTATGTTATTATGATCAATCCTTCCGAGATCCGTTCGTTGCTGACTTTTTTCGAAGGGAGTCGGACGGCTGCTCTCCGACCATCGATAAAATCACATCTAGATGACAGTACTTACACTACACCACTCATTTGTACACAATTTAAGTATATATCTCAGAGAATGTCCTAATGTCTGTATTAAAAGTCATTCAATGCATAATGGATCCTCATGTCATCCCAAACGATGCATTTGTCTAGATGCTTTTGAAAGCTTATCTCCGACATTATCAACATCGTTTGCGAGACCATCCAGTACAGCTATCTGTTCATTGATTTCTGAATTGATTGCATGCCCTAATTGTTTCTGTCGACTGAGAATGGTCGTGAGTTGAGAAAGCTGGTCATCCTGCTGCTGCATTTGAGTTTTCTGTAGCCCAAACAGGCCAAGATCGTCTAATGGTCTAGTTACTTCTGTCTCCTGAGGCTTCGATGGTTGGCCAAATACCCGAGTGACACGAGTGAACGTGTTTGTGGGACCTAGCAGGGCCTCTCGGTCTGAGGCTGATGCAGGATTCATGGAGGCAGGAGAGTATGGTGCAGTAGGATCTGTGCCAGAACGGTTGAACTGCCGAGCGACAGTGACCATCTTGCCAAGCTTCTCGCAGTCATCCTGCAGTCGAGCAACCATGTCTGTCCGTCTCTGCAATTCGCCTTCACTCATACCGTTCATCGCCAAATCGTGTAAGCCCTTGCCTAACGTTCCAATCCTGGACAAGACGCCGGCCAGTTTCTGTTTGGCACTGACATTAGACTTGTGAGAGGCGCTGACGTCGCCTTGGTTAGACAGTGTTTCACGTTTGTTGATGTCTGCTCTGACATCTCGTAGCCGATTCTGCAGTTCTTGATGTTCATCGAGCCAAGATGTCAGCGTGAACTGCGTCGGCGGTCCTCCGACGACGCCGCCTTGTCGTCCTACAGGAATACCCAAGAACTCCTTGAAAACAAAGGCCTCTCTCCACTTGTCTTCCTTCGCACCAATAATCGCACGCAAGTATGCCTCTAGTCCCGTCTTTCGCTCTTCCAGTAAGGCTGGATTGTTATGAGATCGTAAGATAGAGTACTTGTGTTTCGGTGGTAGTGGAACTGGAGGCGGTGTACCGATGCCTTTCACCAATTCAACATGGAGATCATCAAATTCCGAGTACCGTCGCCAGATGGACCATGAGCGAACGTTGCCTCGAATGTCGATCTGGTACACAGTGTGGGTCTTGGGCTCTAAACGTTCCTGATGACCACTGATGTGCACAGATTGTATGGCCGTCATGAAATGAAGTGCCGAATCATGTGCATATGTCCCTTCAGAATCATAACTCAAGCCTTTCCATCGACGTACACTTTCATTCGGTCAAAGTTACACGGAGTATCTATCCTACTTTAGATCGATATCCACTAGCTATCACGAATCGCGCTCCTGCCGCGTAATAAGAATACAGTACAGATCCAAATATCCACCACACCAAACCTCTTGGCTTGAGGAACCCCACGAATCCAGGAAAGACTTCCTCGCTGATATCTTCTATTTTCACATCGACGTATCCTATTCTTTCAAGACAATTCGCGTACTCGTTTATGGTTATAGCATTTTCCTTGGGCATGAGTTTCAAGAATCTACGAACGAGTCTGGCCTTCCAATTCATTGGTGGTGTATTGGCGAAACAGATATCTGCAAGGGCAATCCGTCCACCTGGGTCGAGTTGATGAAATGACTTTCGAGTAGGACTGAGTAAGTGTACAGCGTCGTATTCAAGCTAACAACAGAGCCTCACTTGACGCAAGAATGTTTCCCTGCTTAGAAAGTGATATGCACAGTCTAATGCTAAAATGTTGTCAAAGGTGACTGAGGACGAAGGATTGAGCGGATGATTCGCGGCGCTGACATCTTGATGATAGACGGCGTCTCCAACATGTAGTGTTATTTTCGTGTCTGCAGCAACGATCAATTTAACGCGTTCGAGGGAACGTTGATGATGCATAGGTATGCTTGTTATACCCGACAAATATCCAGGACGAGGAATGGAGTTATGGGTAAGGAGCAAAATGAGCGATTCGCCAGTGCCATGACCGATGTCTACCGTAGCAGCGGAAATCAGAACAGGAGGAAACAGATTTAGGTTGGGACGCATTGACATACCAAGTATCTTCCCTCCTTCTTTACATTGTGCGGTCTGGATGAGCTTCAGAGCAAGAGCTGTAGAATGTAAGTAAGGTTAAGTCAGTATTGCTTCTTGACTAGCCTTGGCATGCATCTGGAAAGACTTTCGTATCCTGCATCCAGTCGTCGTCAAGTGGTGAAAAAACCCTGATTTGTTTTATGACGTACCTTCCAATATCCCATGTTCAACCATTCCGTCTTCGGGGGCTCATTCTCGTCTTCACCCGATCGTCTGTTCAACGATAGATGAAATAGACCGTATGGATCATTATGTGAAGCTTTCTTTCTGATTCCGTGATGTTGATGGTAGTACCGCCAAAGAAAAATACCAATCATTATGGGCATGCAAACGGCTGAAAGCCAAACACTTGACGATGTTGATATTCCGGCAAAAACGAAGGACGTTCGAGTTTCAAAATACCACAGACTGGCAAGCGCTACTAATATCGCGATGTATGCAAACATGCTTTATTCCTATTGATAGGAAGACTTTTATCATAAGTATTCACGAGTGAAACGTTAAGGACGGACTCACCAGAGTGGAATTACACGGATCCACCCTCGCTATGCTACTATAGGCGCTTTTGCCTCCGCTATCACCTTTTCTTCTAATTTTTCCAGTAGACGAGAATGCGCGCCAGTGATGGTGAACAGGATGAAGGGCAGAAAGATGAAGAAGCACTAAGGAGGTCAATGTAGTTGGACAGCGAAAGTGAAAAATAACGCGTGTCGCTTACTCGAACGGTCACCTTCTCTGAAACCGTCACCTCTCCATTTTCCCCCTTCTTCACTACTCTCCATTGCTCCTTGAGCGTCGTCCAGAGACCAGCTTTGACTTCTGTGTCTGTTCCGTCACCTATATGCTCGCAGAAAATTTGACCATCTGATGAGTTTTGACTCGACTTTCCGAATTCAAAAAGTGCTCAACTTGTTGGCAAGAAGTTCACCGTGTACACAATGTCCTTCTTGAACAAACCAAAGATACGCAGATCATCATGCAGAGTATATAGATTCGGCTTCGAGGGATTCAAAACCTGGCATTTGGTTACCAATGCGTTCAGGCCGGCTAATGCAGGAGGATCGTGAAGAATTCGAAGCACATCGTCGACTGAGATATAGATATCTGATCCTGAGATAGTTTTGGCGTGAGTTTTGGTGAAGCTAAGGAAGAAAGGCCACCCAGAGACCATCCTTGAATGAGGCGAAGGAATGAATGTACAACAACTATAAGTGATGCACTGAAATGTATCTACAGTATAATCCAATTATCCAGCTAAGCGCAAGACTCATGCGTTACATATGCACAAATGTAGATACATAGAAAAATACATCGATGATAAGAGACGAGAAAATGAAGCCTTGTAGCGCTCAGCACTGTATTAGAGCAATTTTAAGGGACCTAACGACGATGACAATCGACATGACAGCTAAGGATACAACATACAGATATGTGGAGTCTAAGACATGGATAGATGTTTGGCAGAAGAGGATAACGGGAAAGCCGACTCTACGACATGGGAGGTGCTGTTGAAATACTCGGGCTTGTAAGAATGGTTGGGGAAGAAGGTCCCTCCGAAGGTGGACCAGATGAGGAGGTTGTCTGCGTCTGCCGAGGTTCATGCGCTTCGGTTATAGTGCCAGCACCCATAATATATCGCAGGACGTCACTGAGTGTGATGATACCAAGCAGACGGCCTTTTCTGCCTCCCTTCTTTTCCTCTTCCTAGAAACGTCGTATGAGTAGAAATCCTAGCCATCGATTACAGGACACTTCACCTCTCCTTCTACTACAACGAGCCGGTGTACACGTCGCTTCTTTATCAATTGCAAAAGAGTTCCAAGAGAATCTGATGCGGTACAGATAACAACACCGGGGAAGTCCACTGATCTTTGCTTTAGCGCCTCCGATATTGTGAGGTCCAATGATTGGTAGGAGCCGGAACGAACCAGCGTCTGTATTGAACGAGCCCGGTAAGTATGAATTTGGGTTGCCGAAACAAGGCTCTTACCATAACATCAACGGTTTCATACAAATTGACGACGATCCCATCTTCATTCACGATTGGGACGGCAGATATTGAAAGTTCGGAAAACATATGTACAACACTAAAAACGGTGGTATTTAATGTGGCAGTGGCGATAGGATGATAGGGGCTTTGGCCCTCGGGAACATCGTTTGGGGAGGAGGCGGCGACGTAAGTACCAATCTTAAGTCTACGAAGGGAAAGATTGAGCTTCTGTATCTCTTGGTGGCACTGGATAGAGTATTGATTTGTGAGTATAGACAGAACAAAGGCGCAGAAGTACTCACGTTGATTGAAATGAATTTGAGAAGACGATACTGCGTTAATGTAGATACAATAACTTCGTGGCCGGTGTCCGAATCATAATCAAGAAGCGGTAATCTCCGAGCATGCGTTTGTACCAGAACCTGGGCAGCTTCATACAGGGTATTTTCTGGATGTTTGCGGAGAAGCGGAGGTTGAGCGACTCCAAGTTCTATCTCAATTTCTACAGAAGAACGATAGCGGAGAAAGCTCATCAGAAGATCAAGACGACTTGCCTCGCAATTTCTCTAGGCGTAATGTCTCCACATCCTCAGTGGCAAAATCATAAGACGCCGTGGTGCGCCAATAGTATTGGATGAGGTGTATGATATCCAGAACAGTAAGCATGCCGGCAAATTCGGATTTGTCACTGTTCCAAAGAGGAGCCGAAACAACACCTGAAGTTGAGAAATCGGAGGATCCTTTAGCAGATGATCATCGATTTCAGTGATATATACGTACTATTCATGAGAAGACACTGCAACGCCCGTTTGACGCTGAGTTTTGTGTCAAGAACAATAAGGCGGAAACTGATTGGAAAAGCGTCATAACATATACGACCCTTCAGAAAAGTCCGGATGGCCTGGAGAGCACTATGATGAATGTCCTGAAGAGGCGGTAGATTGGAACCCGCTCTACGCCTAGTAGATGCCCTGCGGATAGAAGGCGATGTAGGCAGGAGACTGTTACTCATGGAAGTACTCCAAGAAGGCGTGGGAAGTGGTTGCTTTGTCAATCATACTTATCGGCAAAACACCACCTGAACGGCCCGGCAGAATTACCAAGGACATATTCCTCAGCTAACGCTCATTTCAACCAGCCTGAAGTCATGGCCGTTGACCAGAGTCATATTGATCCTCAAGAATCAACGTGGTTGATACTTCTTCCTCTTCTTATTGTCCTCTCTACCTTCCTATTTCTTCTGCTTCTTTTTCTGATATGTCTTTTGCTCATACGACGGCGACGCGGCATCGTCCTGCGGGACAGCGATGGGCCAGTTGACATGAGCAGAGAAGAGCTTGTCGAGGGCGACGGAGGTTTTGAGACCATAGAAGCTCGTTGGCTGGAGGGTCTCACTGATGATAATTCCCGTCGTGCTTACATGCGAGCGAAAGGTCTGCCCGTATCTCTCGTTTAGTATTGTCACTGGACTAATTTTTTGTCGAAGACTACCAGTCACAATACCTACCCAACTCACTCCCTTCAGATATCACATTGTCCCAGTTTCTTTCTATACAAGAGAAGGGCGTGTCTGCCTGGTCTTTCGAGCCAGATCTAGAGACTCTAAACTCTTTGCTTGTCCACGCTCGCACAGAAATCACTTTTCTTCCAGACCCGGCGTCCGCGTCCTGCGTACAATCTAACTTACCTTTGCCGAAGCTCAACGAAGTCTACTACTGGGAGGTCAAGATGTTTGATCTGCCAGAGTCAACCAATGTTGCTATCGGATTGGCAACTAAACCTTATCCTTCATTTCGTCTGCCTGGATTCAATCGTTACTCTATCGCGTACCACTCAAACGGTGACAAGTCTCACAACTATCCATTCACCGCTCAGAATTTTGGGTCTCCGCTCAAGGAAGGAGATGTGTTGGGTGTTGGGTATCGCCCGCGCTCAGGCACTGTATTCTTCACTCGGAACGGACGGAAAATGGAGGATGCGTTCACCGGTTTAAACCGATACAATCTTTTCCCTACTATAGGTGCAGATGGACCTTGTAGTGTGCATGTCAATCTCGGGCAGGCAGGGTTCGTCTTTGTCGAGGCTAACGTCAAGAAATGGGGACTTGCTCCGAGCGTGGGAACTCTAGCCCCACCCCCAGCGTATGGTAGCGAACGAGGTAGTATACTACTTGATGTCGGGGGTCGGAGACGCTCCCCAAGAGACAGTTCGGCTTCCAGTCCCTCAGGGACCGCTTCTCCCACACCGTCTCGTAGAACTCATCGCTCCAGGCGGCCTCGTCCCAACAGCGGTGATCCCATCGTTTCATCCCCTCTCCGAACCGCTGAACCTATTACTCCACCTCCGCCCATCACGCCAATAGATGAGGAACCCGCTAGCGGAAGTAATGTATCAACGTCTCCAAGATACATATCACCTACTGACCTGCCATTCCATGCACCGCCTAACACCAACCTACCTCCATCTCCGGGTCCGCACGATGGTTTTGACTCGGATGATGATGATTACTCTTCAGCTGCGTCTACGTCCAGGCCATCATCTCCTGATGTTGCAGGTGCGATTAACCCCTTCTCCACGCCTCGGCGTATGCGTCGGTCCCTCACTCACTTGGCCACATCCTTGTCCGACTCAGGCGCAGAAACTTATATTCAGGTACACCCGCCTCCTGACTCTCCTTTGAGTCCACCTCCGGTCACACCTAACCCACATGATATCCATTTGCAGGCCCTCACACGGTCAGATCATCGTCGAACAGGCAGCTCTGGCAGTCAAACGCTTTCATCAGGTCCTGATGGAGATGGTAACAGATTGAATTCTTCTGAGTCTCTGTCGAGACGAGATCCTCCTGCTTATTCTCCTTTGGATGCATTTACCTACGCGGATGGTGTGCACATTGATCTTCCCGCTGAGGTTATCACCGCTGCCCTGGAAGGAAATACGTTACCAGCCAGCGTAATGGGTCAGGGGAACGGCTCACGATCCAGCGGACGACGAAGCAGAAGACGTTAATAACACAGACTTCCAGGGCATAAGCTATACAATAATGGTTCGTGTTGTACCTTTTCTACCCCACACATCTATTCATGCAAGTGTAATTGATTGGACATTATGTGTTACACACAGTATCTAACTTTACAAGTGTTGTAATAAATTCATTCACCTATCTTCTAGAACGGCAACTGGTCTTGAAATCTTGCCCCTCCCTTCTCAGCTTACCCGGATTTACCTGTATTCATATCTATCATCTTATTTAACAGCAATTATCATGACTCTACGGTATTACAGATTGTACATACACACAAGATGGTAAGCTACTCGACTAAATTATGCCTGTGTTATGGTTGCAGATTCCCCTAACATGTTTCATTAGTTCGTTTCGACCCTTCATAACTCAGGCTGACGCACTTTTTGAATTTTGTTACTGTGCTCAACCTCCCATTGTGAGATACGTTTTGCTTGGAAAGACGACGGCTCTGAGCTAACTTCATCCATCTGATGAGTTTCCATATCGTGCGAGGTAACCCAGCTTTGGGACCTGTTACCGCCGTCTCGATTCCCTGCATATTCTCCATCGTCAATCCGTTCTGGAGGTGCTGGCAAACACGTACACCCCCAGCTTCTTAGTTTTCGTCGCGGTCGTTTGGCTAAAACCAGCCAGAGGATGAACGCGAGAAATATAAGGGCTAAGATTATCGCCACCCCGATCAACCTATGTCCTAACGACCCCGACTGCGCGTGTATTCCTGTTCCTTCTTCCGTGGTGCTGGGATCACCGCTATCATCAGGAGGCGCTCTGATATGTGGATGCGGCCTGTATAACAAGGCCGCCATATTGATGCGAAGGGATGCAGGCTACCAGTGGTATGAGCGGGAAAAAGTCAAGAAGGAAAGAAATCTTCTTACAGTCCTTATGATACTTATGTAGGAAGGTGTGACGAGTGACACGGAAGATTCCATTCGCGAATTTTGGATTTACATTGAACGTTATAAGACGTTATGTACACCAAACGGGGAACTTACGCGAAAACAGTATCACTGTATGTAAATCTAATTCCTCGAGCTCCTTGTCAGGAGACGAATCCTCAGCGTAAATGATCGACAATGGACGTTATTGATCGTGGAAGCTCTTTTGTTATTCTGGTACGTACACCATAAATGAATCAGATTCTCGGGAGAACATACGCCCTCAGTACATAAGCCCTAGAGAATCGCCCTTTCTCGAATCGTAAGTTTGGACGCCGATAAATGTATATTTCAGTGGAAACAACATGTGCAAAATGAGAATGGAAGTGAACGACGATTATATGTAGATCAGTACTTACAGTACGTCGATAAGCAAAGAAAGCAATTCATTTGTACATATGAAGTTAGTATGTAGTACTCTTCTGCATGTTTCGTTGATGTTCTTTTTTTGCGTGCTTCGAGAGTCAGAGGAACAAATGATCAAGAGAGAACAGCCGGCGTGAACGTCCCGAGTCTCAAGCCTGAGATGAGAGAACCTCAATAACTACACCTAAGGTAATTTGGAAAATCCAGAATTAATTCTAATCTTATCATACGTAGACTGAAGTTAGGCCAAAGAGAAGTAGAATCAGGGAAATACTGTAATATACAAGGAAGGTGGCGGGAAGTCCGTGGATGTGCATTGACTTGACGCCATATTAAACGCCTCGGTTGCGGCCTGTGTTCTGCCTTTGCCGGTCTGCACTTCTGTAGCATAGTTGTGGAGCCTTTTTGGTTCAATGGACGATATATTGCTATGTGATATGTCAGAATGCTAATGAACGCTGTTGAAAACACCAGATCTAGCAAGATTATCTCCGGATTTCGGAAGATAGGAAATTAGATAGAATAGTCCGGACGCCTGATGAGCACTTGAGCGTAGCGGCCGAGAAAGGTCGGACGGGCTTGAGCATATAGGCATACAACATAGTATAAAGCTTTTGGATATCATAAATTGAGCAGTTCAGCATGCTAGTTGAGGTTAGTTGCCAGTCTCGAGCTTCTGGCACATAGCAACTTGATTGCAACACCACTTTACCATATCATAGTATCAATCATGGCTGTGATCGCGCAATTCATCAGCTTCGAAGCCACACAAATTCGGATGAAACGTTCGTTGCTTCTCTCCGTCTGCAATTGCTTCCTACTATGTACGAGTTGCGTGATCGGGCACCATCATGGATACAAAGACTGACACGGTGTTAATATTCTACTAACTGCGCTGCTGCAGATTCAAGGGCGTTAAAACTGCTGAAACGTCCCGTTAGCGCAGCAAAACCATGGTCAGAACATTCAATCTATATCGTCAACTCCTGCATGGATTGCCACTAGTATATGGTGTTACAAATCGGCCCAGTGGGTGAATTCTCACTGTATCTTGATTTCTTCAACCACTGATTCTGTGTCTTGGGAGAGGACTACATAAGGCTGTTCTTCTCCCGCCTGGTAGAAAACCGTACCCCGGTCCTAGATTATAAGACTCGGGAAAGGTTCAATTTGAATTTCAGAGTCAAAGAACAAATCAAGCGTACTTACATTTCATGATTCTTCATCCATCCAAACCCATAAATACTCTGAGCATATTAGAGTCGAATCCCAGTGCCCGTGAATTTGATCGTTCGATCCATTCTTACTTCTGCAGGCCAGAAGTCAAACAAATTTCGATTGAGCCCTGGTGGTCCTTCCCTTGTGGTACATGCAATATTTTCGCAGTTCCATCGCTTTCATTCTTTGCCCGCTTCTGCTCGTTGCCTATGCGGCCCCGCTTCTTGTACCTCGAGGCTTGTTGGGTGTAAGTTTCTCATCGTTTTTTCTACTCGCAAACACTGAAAGAACAATACTCAGACCACCTGGATTGAGGCGAGTATTAGCAGTGATGTATTCCTGAATAAGCCTGAGGACGAGAAAGCCTTCTGTAAGTAAACTACCGACAGACTCGACTTGCGTCTTACCTGCATCTACCTGAAGCGACTACACTGACGGGTGTCAAACTCGGTCAACGCTTGACTCCAAGAGGCAAATATAACGCGGGTTTGTATCTATTGAGCGGGACGTATAAAGGCCATCCTGAAGGCAGCTTAGTCTTGAAAGTCATGAAATCGACCAACAAGGCTGCTCTTAGAGAAGTTAAGGCGCTCCATCAAGTAGGCGATTTGGTCGCCTCTGGAATGCTGCGTGATATATTAGTTGCAAGAAACGCAGTACCAGTTATTATCATGTTGAAAAAATCTGGCGACGTACTGAGCACGACGAAGGCCTACCAGGACGCCAATGTCGCGATAAGGGAGCGGATGCGAGCGGAGAGTAATACGATCAAATGCGAACGGGTAGCATCTTTAGCTGTCACCCAACATATTCTGCATCTGTAGGTTTTTCGCTTAAATACGATACTCTTGAACGACTTATTCACCAATTGTTTTTCTACAGCGATAATCACGAAGCGAACGGGCTTGTCACGCTGTCGGGAAACACCGTGACTTCTGTCGAGCTCATCGACTATGGTACTCCTGATACATACCTAGTGAGCGAAGACGCAAAGAAAGCTGACGTCGTAAGTTCCTTTATCATGTGCACAAGTTGTCCATTTCCCTTACCATGTCCTGGCAATCTCTCATAGCTCGATTTTTGTTTGAAAAGGCTGAAGTCGAAAGCCCAGTCTGCCTAGTATGAGTTTTGTGCTAACGGGCATTCCCTCTGTACCCCTTCTTACTGGTAACACGCAACAATCATTGTAACTCTGCCGGAATGTTAATTGTGCGCCTACTAAAAGCATAAAAAATTTAGATCGGTTTACAGTATGAAGGGTTACGTTAGGGCTCAAGCCTCTTCGGATCTCTGGGGAACAGGGAAGCACGACGAATGTTGTTGAGTTTTAAGAATAACATCAAAACACGCTCCAGACCAATGCCACCACCGCCATGAGGAGAACAACCGAATCGGAAGCCATCCAAGTAACCTTTCATGGACTCCGGGTCTATCCCTTTGTTCCGCATTTGCTGCTCGAGAAGTTTGGGGTCGTGGATACGTTGCGCGCCGGAAAGAATTTCTTCTCCACGCATGAAAAAGTCGTAGGAGTTAGAGAGGGTCTTTGAAGAAAGTGAGCTGACACAGTAACATGTATGGACGGTGCAACTCACCGGATCGTTCGGGTCGGGCATGGTGTAGAAAGGGCGGAGCTCCATAGGGAACTTGTCGATGATGTAGTAATCAGTCTCGTACTTGGCCCTGACTATTCTGCCTAGACGCTTTTCGTTCTCGGTACTAGCAAACTGTGATTAGGTATCAGCACAAAAGCAAAAAGTATGGGCCGACGAACTTGATGTCGTCTAGATCTTCTCTTGCTACACCGTCTTCGACGAGTAGATCGACGGCTTCTCGGAACGAGAGCTTCAATGTACCATCTGGCCCCTCTCTCCATTTAAATTCCTCGGCAGGGAACTGCTTGTTGACTACATCAATTTCCTTTTTGTACTTTTCGCGCAGGCCATGGAAGATACTGATGAAGAGACCATCAAGCATTTCCATGACTTCGTGGTAGTGTTCTTCGATTGTCATTTCCAGATCGAGCCCCATGAACTCGGTGAGATGACGATGTGTATTCGAATCCTCAGCGCGGAAAACGGGACCGATTTCGTATACACGTTCAAAATCGGCAGCGATAGCCATCTGTTTTGCGAGCTGGGGTGACTGTGCAAGGAAAGCGCCACCTGTAAAGCATTTAGATTGTTATCCTACAGTCAGTGAGGGAATCGCTGACCTTTAAAGTAACTGACTTTAAAAACGGAAGCGCCGGATTCTGTGGCAGCACCCTGCAGCTTTGGACTGTGAATTTCTATGAATCCATTTGAATGGAGGAACTGTCGGAAAAGATCCCCGAGAGCAGCTTGAAGTTTGAAAATCGCTTGGTTGGTTTGACTCTAGGATATCGTATGATATGTGTTAAGAAAATAAAAAATGAAGATAGACCTACTCGTAAATCGATGACACGGTTGTTTAATCGCGTGTCAAGGAGTACACGATTAAACTGATCACCAGAGGCCTCAATTTCAGCCTCAGTACGATCGGCATCTTCGACCGTGAAAGGTAATCGAGCTTCGACTCCAGATATAAGGAAGAGCTACATATAAAAATGAGAATTTCTGCGAGTATGGATATGATCTGGATCCTCACCTTTGATACCTCGACTTCTACAGTGCCAACAGTAGCACTCTTGATAATCTCCGGAGACTTTTTTACAACACCTTCAACGAGGACAATACTTTCTGTAGCCAATCCTGCAGCCCATTTTAGCATTTGCTTGGATACCTTCTCAGGAGCCACGATCATCAAAGCTTGTACAGATTCTATGCGTTGACGGAGATTTAAAAACACCATCTTACTGCCTTGTGCACGAGAGTTATGTATACGAGCACGTAGAAGAACAGTTTCCCCATCTCGAGACGGAAGAGATGCTATGTCAACGCGAGTTCGATGAGGTCGCGATTGGGATTGATGAAGGGGGAGTGTTCCGTAAAATTCTGCGGCATAATCCTGCGAGTTGCGTGAGATTCGTGCATACATCATCGAAAGCAATAATTTACTTACAACTTCTGCAGCGGATTTCTCAGCTGCCATCTCTCGCTGTTTTGCGGCTTTCTCTGCGGCTTTCTTCTCTTTCTCTGCGGCTTTAGCTCGTTTCTTCAGTTCGCTTTTTGATGGACCATTCTGGCCTTCAGCTTCAGGCCTAACAAAGTCAACTGCTGGTTTGAAGGATGAGATAGAATACTTACTGCTCTGCAGGAGGCTGATTTGTGGGCTCTGCAGCTTCAGACATTATGGGGTCACTTCAAGCTACTGACTCGAACTTTTTGGAAGGCCGACCTATCATGATGATCTCGGGCCGTTCTAGCGCCGCCTAGAGCAGTCTACTTCCGTTCCGCCCCGCAATATTTATATCCTCTTCATAGTGCTCCACCTTCTTGTAAATTTTCTGTCTCTTGTACCATGTTATCTCTCGCCCGCCGCTCTGCACCTGTAAGCTCAAATGCTTATAGGGCACTTTCTGTATGGTCCGCTGTTCCGGCTGGCCCTCCAGACCCAATTCTAGGTTTAGACTCTTTTTTCAATGGCCTGCTTCTCAAATTGATTATTCTTTATAGGTGTCTCCGAGGCCTTCAAAGCAGACAAGGACCCGCGCAAAATTAACCTTGGCGTCGGAGCGTACAGAGATGAACATGGCAAGCCCTACGTTTTGACTAGCGTCAAAAAGGTCCGTATTCGCAGATTGAATGACTGGAACCCACTTGACTTGTCCTTAGGCCGAAGAACTCGTTGCTTCTTCTGACCCCGACAAAGAGTATCTCCCCATCACTGGTCATGCGGGATTTACGAAAAATGCTGCTAAACTGGCGTATGGCGCTGACAGTATTCCCTTGACCCAAGGGGCGGTGTGTAGCAAGAACCTTCTGGCCTGCTCTGTTCCTCATGTCATCCTAGGTTGCTGTTACGCAATCCATCTCGGGAACTGGCGCACTCCGCATTGGAGGCGCATTCCTTGCTCGCCATTATCCTAATGCCAAAACAATCTACCTCCCTACTCCTTCATGGGGTAACCATACTCCGATTTTCCGTGACTCCGGCCTCGAAGTCCGCGGCTACAGATACTTCAACAAAGAGACTGTCGGACTGGACTTTGAAGGTCTTAAGGCTGATCTATCGGTGCGATTCTATCTACCTTCCGCACAACAGTCGGTTGAATAGATTTAGGCTGCCCCCGAGCAATCCATCGTCTTGCTCCATGCTTGTGCTCACAACCCTACCGGTATTGACCCCACCCACGAGCAATGGCAGGAGATATCCAACATTGTCAAGGAGAAGACCCTTTTTCCCTTCTTCGACATGGCCTACCAGGGTTTTGCCACTGGTTCCATTTCGAATGACGCTTTCGCTGTCCGTCACTTTGTTGCTGAAGGTCACCAAGTTGCTCTTGCTCAATCCTTCGCGAAGAATATGGGTCTGTATGGGGAGCGTGTCGGTGCATTCTCTTTGACCACAGCCGACCCAGAAGAAAAGGCTCGGGTCGACAGTCAGTTAAAGATTGTCATCCGTCCAATGTACTCCAATCCTCCTCTTCACGGAGCCCGGATTGCCAATGCCATCCTGTCTAACGAAGCTCTCTACGGAGAATGGGAAACCGAGGTCAAGAGCATGGCTGACCGCATCATCAGCATGCGGGAGAAGCTGTACAACATGCTCACCCATGACTTGAAGACTCCTGGAGAATGGGGACATATTAAAAGCCAGATTGGAATGTTCTCGTGAGTATTCCATAACCGTGTTCATATCACAATTAGCTGACGACTACCCTCAGCTTCACCGGTCTGACCCCTGCGCACACTCAGGCCCTTGCGGAGAAGGCACACGTGTACATGACCAGGGATGGTCGTATATCAATGGCCGGTCTCAACAGCGGAAACATCGAACACTTTGCTACTAGTGTTGACTCCGCTGTCAAGGGCAACCTTTAAACCATGGATTGGATAGTCAAAAGTATGGAGTATTTAATCTTAATCTAATCATTGGTACCGGATAGAGGATTTAGATTAAACTTACAGTACTGAGTAGAGACGATACACATAGCTAAATCGGGTAGACCCCGGTCCCCAATCCTTTTTTTTGAATGATTATTTCGCGTTGGTCACGCCTTTTTTCCGGGTTGCTTCTTCTCCAATGCCACCTGGGACAATTATCTTTCGCTCGCCATCGCCGACTTTGCCGGGCGCATGGCCCCATACACCACTTCGAAGTAGATCGCTCACTTATCCGACCCTAACTTTAAGCCCAGATTTAATGCATCTCGATACTGCCCACAGTCAACCAAAACTGACTTCTTCACAGCCAGCATCTCTTGCCTCAGATGAAACATTGGCTCAAAGCACTACGACTGGCTCGATGCCATCTAGAGTTTCTGAACTGACGAACTTCACTCAGGTCTGTTCGTTCACTCGCATATACACAGATCTGTTCCTCATCAGAAAACCACAGGCACTCAGTGGAAGCTCAATATCAGCTATGACCGTAATTCTGCAATATTCCGGCTCTAACCTATTTCTCATTCCCGCGTTTTAGAAAGCTACGCTCAATACTTCAACTTCAACACTGGAAGAATGCATGACCGCAACAACTGATCACCAGAAGACGGCGTCACCAAACTCAGAAACGCGCATACATCAACTTCCGAGCCCAGAAACCAGTCCTGACAACCGCGTCGTGTACACAACTGGCAGACGCGTCAAAGTCGATCAATCGCAGCAGCAAATTGTCATCGAAGACCAATCAGTAGACGATACGTCCCGGTTCTCAGAGATGTCTTCAAGTCCGAATACTCCCTTTCATTTCACGCCATCTCAAAGCCGTTCAGGATCACCCATGTCACCCATGTCACCCATGATCTTCGTCTCGCCTACCGCATCCAATCGCACGCTTCCTGCAATTAGAAATTATCAGTCTTATAGCTTTAGTTCCGATGAAGATGGAGAATATGATGATTCCGGTCTTTTACGACTTGGTTCTCCCTCTTTACAGGCTTCTTTACCTTCCACTCCAAGATCATCGACGTTCTCGTCACCAGCTCGTGCGTGGAGGCAAAATGTTTCAGTGGTCAACATTTCTCCGATTTCCGAAGATCTCAACTCGTCTACTGAAGGCCTGCAAGTTTCCTCCCAGCTTCAGTTGACATCATTATCGCTTCCTGGAAGTATCAATTTAGACGATAGTATTCCTGATGTAGCCCCGTTTTCTTCGCGCGTTACAAATGAACACATACAGCCAGACGCGGATTGGACTCTTTCGCTAACTGGTACTTGTTTTTCTCCTTACACAACCTCCGTCACTTCTCCGATCTCTCTTGTTGCTCGCTCTATCTCACCTTCGCCTTCTCTACGGGATCGACTTCAGAACCCTCTTGTTACCCATGTGGTGAATTTCCCTTCTCCGGCTGTCACACTACCCCCTTCCCCAGATGTTCCTCAAGCTAATGCTGGCGAATACGCTACTGCAGTAATGATGTCTTCATGGGAATCTACCGGTCTTCAGCTTGGGCCTATCGGTCTTGAACTCACCTGTGCGACGGATGCCTTAGCTCGTGATGAGCCCGAAGACCCACTAGTTGGGGCACCGAGTCACGAACGGCGAACTACCATTAATTCAAACGGGTCTCGTCAAAAGCGTGGTGTTCTGTCAAAAGTAAAGCGATTCGGCGTCAGATTGAAGCATATATTGCAGGGAAAGTCGAAGGAACGTCTAGAAATAGAGGTTTCCTCCAGCAACACGAATTTACACAATACCCATTTGCCGACGCAACCGATTACTTCTGCCAATAATTCTACCACGCTCGGTGAACAATCCATGGCCGTTCAAGCTACTCCTCCAACTCTGGAACTTGAACTCGGCACTTTCAATTTAGAGGAGCATATACCGATGCCTTATCCCGTTCCGTCGACTAGTCAACCTGTGAGTTATTGAGTCGCTCTAACGATATCTGTCTTTTTGTATTGTCTGACATCACGCATAGACTCGTCTCCGGAAGCCTCGTCCTAGTATCACTGCTGGGACATATTCCTCCTCTACTGCACATGATGGTCCTTTGATAAATCACGACCATCCTACTCGTGTTCCGTCTCCAAATGCCGATGCTGGTGCAATTACGGTACAAGATCCAGTCTCGCCTTCAACAAATTCGGAGGAAATTCTGCAACAGATTGAAGCTTACGCTAGACCCA
This sequence comes from Lentinula aff. lateritia, assembly GCA_027886305.1. Lineage (NCBI taxonomy): Eukaryota > Fungi > Basidiomycota > Agaricomycetes > Agaricales > Omphalotaceae > Lentinula > Lentinula aff. lateritia. Next base: position 4,557 of record MU794985.1, on the reverse strand, counting down.
AGACATTGGATGAGATCAAGAACAGACAACGCTTGTCGCTCTCCGCGATATCTAATCATTTAGCGAGGCCATCATCTCCATCTGGTCCGTCTACACATATCGCTGTCAGACAACGCAGACCTCGACCAGCTTCCGCTCTCATATTGCCTTCTATCATGAACTCATCGTCTCCTCAAACTCGACGCCAAACTACAACCACTCCAAATCGCATGAGTATCTCAAACCCAATTGGACCAGTTTACCACCGTTCTGGCATGTATCCGCTTCCACCAGGATTAGACACCCACGTCCCTCCCAGAACACGTACAGTCCGCCTGGCTGTACCCAAATCTTCTTCCACGTCCTCACAATCGCATTCTTGTCCTGCGACTGGCGGCTGCAGTAGCAATGGCTTGAATTCCAGTGCCGCCACTGGCATGATGACTAGGAATCTTTCTCAGGTTTCAAGAGTGCCCGACGTGGACCGGGAGAACGATCTTAGCGAAAGGAATCGAATTCATAATAGGTTTTCGCTGACGGGTTCACTCTCGACGTTGTCTAGTTTTGCTGCAGGATTGGTGGAACATGGTTCTTGGGCGAGGTTCGAAAGCACAAAACGTGAAGATACCTCTTGACTGCATTTATTTCTCCTGGGGCTTCTTTCTTTTTGGCTTGATGTATTGCAGATTCGACAAGTATGAGGAACGGACATGCATGGGGCTAGCCAGACATTGACACTGTGTTAATATGTAGACGAGCCAATACTCTTTGTACCAAGTATATGTTACTTCAAATATCAAGATCTTCATCTGGATCATCATCGTCGATGTCGTCTGCTGAATCTGGGTCATACAATATGACACCGGGTGCAGGTTGAGCTGGGGAAAGGTCTGTTGCAAGTCAGAAAAACGAAAGAGAACATTAACTGCAGCTTCCTACCTTCATGCACGTAAGGAAGTGGTACCCGTGCTCGGGACTCTAATTGCGAGGGTGTAAGGTGAAGATTAAACGATACGTTTTGAGTGGGATCTGGGGCTGCCTGTAAAACAAGGGCGTAGATAAGTGTTAAATAACCTGAGATTCAATCAGACAAACCTCTGCCACAAAGGTCTTTCTCCTATATATCGAAGCCAAACTACTCATCTGACTCAGGCTCACCGGCTGATTCTTTTGAATATCCCAGCCTTCCAGAAATCTTTCGACAGCCTTCCTCCTCCCAGACGCGTCGCTCCGACCTCTAACCAGCACCTCTGCAACCATTTCGTCCTGCCCACCACTTCCATCGCCCCCCTGACCGAAAACCAGATTTTCTACATCACGTCCGCGTTCACTGATTGGAATGAATATGCCCCAGAATTTTGCATCGGATGAAAGAGGCGGCGGTGGAGTCATATATTCAGTTGTGATATGTGTGAAGAGAGCAGGAGGATGTGCGATGAGATGGGTTAGGGTAGGTGAGAATGCAGTGGAGATCAGGAGTGGGAGGAGTTTGCTAGGTGCGGTAATGTGGAGAATAAGTCTGGATGTTTCTGGGAATGAGGATAAAATTAAATGAGAGGCTTTTGGATGAATCCGATATAAGGAGAAACCCATACTTGATCGTGAAGAGATCAAAGCCAGAAGAGATCGTAGAAACCTGTACGTCCCCGATAGAGATTCATTGTCTGCCAGAACAGTGTCTACTGAGTCTATTATGACTTCAATAGGGATAGATGCAGGCGCTGAATGTCACGAGCATCAGTGGGAGAGATAACTCATGTGAGTTGAACACTTACCATTTTCGACAAGATTAAGAATTTCAGGACAAGATTCTGACCACGCATCGTTATATCCTGGTATGCGATCCAGGTAATCGTAAACTTGTATGTTGGATTCAACCGCATTTTTTATCAAACTTGATGGAGGATGAAGAAAACAAAACAAGAATTTCTTTACTGGCTCCTTTGGTCCGGCATTGTGCGCAATAACATGGCGGAGAAGGGGTAAAGATGATTGTGGTGTCGAAGATTGCAGGAGAAGCAAGTTTTGATTTGGACCTGGTGAGTCGAGGTAAGAAAGAAGTGACATTGACATTTCGATATAATTATGAATTGCGTATCACCTTGCTTGCAAGGTCCTTTGCCACCCCGTCTTTACCAAGCGCCCGTGCATTTTTTTCACACGTTAAGCGCTTTCTGATCTGTACGTTGTGTCTATTGCTACATTTGTAAATGAGGGATCAAAACTAGAAGAGAACTCATGAGATTCAAGGGAGTAAACAGGCAGAAGGTCTCAATTGATAGTGGGAGGGGGAAGTAGAGATACGGTAGTGGAGGTATCAGTTAGAGTGCCGGAACTGTGAGGAGCGCTATGTATGGTACATGTATGGTCGGAATACGTAGTGATGCTTCCACTCTCCCCGCCTCTGAAACGCGAAGCGGCAGGAAAAATTTCAACCCAACCAGAAAAATTATAAGTAATATAACATTCATCTAGGATTTTGTCAACGGTTAGGGATCAGGGAACCGTTATTGCTGGAATAAGTTTTAAGTTTGTCAGCATGGAAGGTGGGGAAGATCTTCAGATGGGTAGGTAGGTCCAAGGTGAAAGTAGAGAACTCAGGGTGCACTCTTTGAGCGACGAAGATGATCAAAGAAACGGCCAAAAAGATGGCCTAATGCCGAGGTAGACAAAAAGGCAGTGTTGTGTTGCACCTCTATACTTGCTAAGTTTTTGAGCCAAGATCTCGCCCTCAACGTTCCTAAGCCCTATGTTTAATTTCCTAATATATATTCCCGAACATGGAATGATACAACCAGTGACAATAGTCAAAATAAAAGTATTCCAGTACATGTAACAAATATCACAGCAGAAAGCATTCATCAATCAAAGGTAGAGGGTAAGTAGCAAAGGAATTACAATCAATGATCTGGGTTGCCGACCCACCGAGTTTCGAGAGGTTTGTCCTGGAAAGACGACATCATTGAGCGCATCATGGCGTAGGAGACGTGCTCGTTCATTGTTGTCCATTGAAAGGTCGGGGTCCCTGATTTTGACGGGTTCGAATGAAATAGTTGTCGTAGCATATAACCAACACGTATTTCTCTGAAAATGTTCCCTAACCCTTGTTCGAAGCCGGAGAAATAAGTTTGAACCGGTAGGTCTTCACCAAGAGCGTTAAGAAGGAAATTAGATTTGCTGTTCAATACCTCTGCATCTGTCCCACTGAACCACTCCGAATAGGGTCGCGGGTCAGGTGAGGCTACGCCCGGCGCCTCGTAGCGACAAGCAAGGCAAAGCATGATGTAGAATAGAGACTCCAAATCGTGACGATAAAGGTGACCACCCTGCCAAACGGGATTGAGCAGATCGATAGACATGAACGGTCTGGTGCCCGTACGTTGTTTCGAAGTTGCGCCCTTGTCCATATCTCGTACACGAGATGAAAGGTCGAAATCGTTCAAAACGCCATAGACTTTTCCATTCTTGCGCCTGTACATGATATTTCCGGAGCTGAGATCACGATGAAGAATTCCAACACGTTCGTAAAGCCACTGGTGAACTAGAGAAGCACGAGAACAATAGTAAGCAAGAGTGAGTATAATGATTCAACAAGTGGCGTACTTTGTAGAACATCGTAAAATACTTGCGCAAGCTCTCTCGGGTCTTCCAACTCTGAAAGTGGTTGTAGCTTGTCCAAAAACGTAACGCGCATCACTCGTTCCTCGTAATCATCTTTGAGATGTTTCTTTAGACGGCCCTGAACTGTTGTTTGTTCATGGTATGGGAATGTGATAGAATCGATAACTTCCGGAAGATGGTTGAGCGCCCAAAGATCGCCAGACGATTCTGCTTGAGACCTAGCCTCCCCAATAAGTCCGTCTTCGGAAGGCCGAGTCATGCTTGGGAAGCTGATCTTCATGACCTTCGTCGTCGCTTGCCCCTCCTCATGCCAGTCGCAACCAGCTTCCGTACAAAGGCACTCCACCTCAACAACAATTGAGCATCGACCAATGATGCCTTCAGCGCGGTAGAGGACTTTTGTGATTTTGACTCTTCGCCTCCTGCCATCGCTCCCCGTGAAGATATAGGTGGAACCGACCAACGGATCTGTTCCATTCTTGTGTGGAGGCTTCAACTGCTTTGGATTCCGTAGGTGATCGAAACCATCGAGGTCCAAGTTGGGAATGAATCCAAGATTCTCCGTGGAAAGTTTGTTGAGTTGGCAGACCATAGCCATGAAGAGCTTCTTCACCTCGTCGTTCACGATGTTGAAGGGCTGAAGGAAAGAGGGAAAGAGCGTGTCGATCAGTACGTGAATGAAAGTAAACAGTCAAGAGGTGATGGTGAGAAAAACAGAAAAAACGTGTAAATAATTTGAGCCGGCCCGGCAACGCTCGCATATTTAGCCACCACCGCGACCGAAAGAACACTTACTTTGCTCTCGACAACCTTTGAACGGTCATAGTACTGGAAACGCAAGCTAGTATCATCAGCCGTGATACCCACAGCATGACTTCGAATAAATCCATTCGAAAGCATTTCTTTGGCATAGCTCGCGCACTGAATTCTTGTTAAATGCTGTCCCTGCGTCGGAGT